>QFDD01005374.1:0-11774 GCA_006871305.1 Vachellia collinsii | reverse complement strand
ATTTATGAGTGATTTGATAAAAGAATTTGATCTCAGTGAGCTTATACGCCTTTTAGCTCACTTTATATCAAATTCATTAGAAGTGAATATTGTCAATCAAATTGTAGTTTAACCTGACAAGTTAGACATGGGAGGTATACAAGACATGTTATTATTCATAAAAAAATTGTAGGAAATCTAAGAACCTTTATAGTAGTAACAAGGCGAGCGTCAACCTTTTCCTTCTCGTGTTCTTTTTCTTCTTGTTCTTTCTTCAACCTCTTTTGCAATAATCAATTGCACAAAACATGATTAGTTCTCTAAAATAAAGATGGAAAACTAAGGACCATTATGATATTTTAAAGGTGAGCATCAACCTTTCCTTTCATGTGTTCATTTTCTTCATATTCTATCTTTAACCTCTCTACAACAATCGATTGTAGAAAATGAATTAGTTTCCATAAAATAAAGGTTGGAAATTTAAGAAATATTATAATAGTATAAAGGTAAGCCATAACCTTTCCTTTTATTTGTATCTTTTCCTCAATGTTTTGTCTTTAGCCTCTCCTACGACAATCCATTGCACAAAATGTATTAGTTTCCCCTAAATAAAGGTTGGAAATTTTTAAGAAATGTTATAATTGCATAAAGGTAACCTTTTTGTTTGTGTTAACCTCTCCTGCAACAAACATTGGCCCAAAAATGGATTAGTTTCCACATAATAAAGGTTGAAAATTTAAGAAATATTATAATAGTATAACGTAAGCCTTAACCTTTCCTTTTATTTGCACTCTTTTCCACCATGTTTTGTCTTTAACCTCTCCTGTGACAATCCATTGCATGAAATGTATTAGTTTCCCCTCAATAAAGGTTGGAAATTTAAGAAATGTGAAATGTTATAATTGCATAAAGGTAAGCATCAACCTTTTGTTTGTGCTCTTTTTCTCCATGTTCTTTTTTTAACCTCTCCTACAACAAACATTTGTACAAAATAGATTAGTTTCCTCAAAATAAAGGTTCGAAATCTAAGAAATATTATAATAGTATAAAGGTAAGAATCCTCCTTTCCTTTTGTTTGTGTTCTTTTCTTCATGTTTTGTCTTTAACCTCTCCTACAACATTCGATTGTCAAAATGGATTAGATTCCTAGGAACAAAGCAATGGAAATAGCACAAAAGCATGTCATGGATCCATTCTTTTAGATGCCGGAAATATAGAAAGTGACCAGGACAAAGGATCGTAATTAACAAAATGCAAAATAACATGAGAAAAATGGCATACCCATGCTTAATGAATGCAAAGACTCTTTCTTCTCTTCTCATACTAACTATATCATTTTTACTACCTAAGTGGCTACAATTCTTAAGCAGGGCAAATTTAGCCATGCTTCTGACTACAACAACTACAACAATAGTCCCCATAAAACCTGATGCTTGTTAATAAAATGAAAAATAGAAAAACATTGAAAAAATCAAGCTTATCCATCAAAACTGATGTAGGCTCTTCTCCACAACTAACTAGCCCCAAAAGAATGTCTCCTAGAAATAGTGAAATCATCATATAAGCAATTAAGATATTCTAATGCCCCATCTCATTTATAAGATGGATGAGAAAGATTAACAAACAATGGACAATACAAAATTTGTATACATACCGATGAGATAAGTTGGCCTGCTAAAATCATAATAATGTCCACCATCCACACCACCATTGTGAACATGGGAGCAAATACAACTATATCAAGCAATGAGCAAAATAAAAATTAATAAAACTTATAGCACAATAAATACAACTCCTTTTACCTTTTAGTTAGAAGTGTCAAACATACTTACTTTCAATACAGGTCCCATGTATCTCCGTGCTTGAACAAGATGATTCGAACACAATCAGGCGCTATGAGAGGATGCATATATACATAGCTTGGTAAAGCAAGATAGATAGTGAACTCTCCACATTCAATCATTTATGGGGAAATTGATTTTACATTGCGGTTAAAGAGTGATGAATTTCTGCTTCACTAGCATACACAGAATATAAATCAACATCATTCCTAGCCGTAGTCTGTGAAAAGGGGCTCATAAGATTGAGTAAGAAGCACATTTGAAGATTTAAGTTTTCTGTGTAGTGCAATTAGGCTTGGCAGTTCCTCGTAGAGATATTCAAGACCTTTTGTGATTCCTTTCACAATATTCAATCATGTTGGCCAATCAAAGCCTGCCTTGCCTGCATCCTGGGATCCTGAAACAAACAGACAAACAAAAGCATAAAATAAAAACTACAGTTATCAATTATAGGCGGATATAGAATAGAGTAGGTGGGAGAGAGTAGATAGGGAGACTAATTTGGAGGGGAGGGGAGGACAAACTTTTATGGGTTAGATTTAAGAAAATTAGAAAAGTGGAGTTAAAAAGTTTTAATTAATCTTTCTCACTCTTTCATCGTACATCTTCTCTTTATTAAAATTTTATAGTCCCACTTCTCCAATATTTTTTTCTCCCATCACCTTCCCTCCGAATCCCTCAAATTGAAAAATTGCAATAATTAGTACATTTCCACAGACTTACTTCTATTGATTGAAAATTTGGCGTGACAGAGGTTATTAGATACTCTTGTGTAAAACTCAAGATCCAAGATAAAATGCAAGTAGCAATGAAGAAAACTGAAAGGGACCAAACAAACAGGATTGAAGACAAATGAAAATATAAAGTCACAAGCAAAGGCAACCCAAGGTAATTGAACATTTTTCCCATCAAAGTAACTTCACATGAATCAAGTTTCTAAGCATCATGGCAACATGTTTAACAAAGTGAATCTAAGCCAATAGCGCCTCACCAATGGAAAGTGTTTAGCTCTCTCACTCAAAGTGTCTAGGCTTGTGTTTACACTCAAATCCACCTTCTCTAATCCCCTTTCTATAAGCTTGGCTATTATCTAGGTTCTCCACCGTTAACAAGCAAATGTTAAACAAGGATCAAAAGAACTTTTATTGGGTGATAAAGTGGGCTTGGTTAGGAAACAAAAGAGAAGATATCAAAGGCAATTTAGAGAAAGTGTCATTAAGGAAATCATAGGATAGAAAGAATATGCATCCCAAATAGATTCTCATCCTTAAATCACTATCGCTAATAAAATGCACCAATACAAATCAAATGATTCATGAACTTAACTTACCCAAAGTGAGTAATGCTTAGAAGGCAACTTGGGGTCCACTGTTTTACTCTCTTTTCTTACTCTCTCCAGGGTTCATTTCACTCCTCTCCACTAGCCTAACCCCTACCATAGGCTTGTAATGTTTCTAATATCTCCACCACTCTTTATAGCAATAGAGTAATGAATCAAGAGGACTTTGTTTTTGGTTGTAATGTCGGAAAGGCTATGATGGAAATGGTAAAATCAATGGCACATGGTAGAGCATTATGCACAAGATTAGTTATAACCAAGAAACCAAGTATGATTTTCGGAATTTTTCTGTCACCAATTGAAAACCAATGTCATACATTCCGTGAGTCTAAACAATACTTGTAAAGAAGGAGATTGCTTAGAGTAACTCCATCTCTCAACAGTTTTTCTATTATATTTTTTTTCCATCAATATTTTTTTTCTTTTCTTCTTTTCAAGCTTTTCTGTTTCTTTCCTCTCTGTTTTTTTTTCTTTTGTCTTCCATTGGCTCTTTTTGTTCTCACACTTTTTTTTTCTTTGCTGTGTTCTTTTCATCTATATTTTTTTTTCTTTTCTTTTCCATCCTCACATTCTTTTTCCTCTCTGCTATGACCAGCAAGCAATAAACAGACTCAACTTCAGCAATAAACAGTTTGGTTTCTTTGAAATTCAAATATAAATCTCATGCATAGTTCTTGTGCCATAATGTAATGTATGGAAAGAATGAAAGTGAATGGCTCAAATTGGCTGACGAGGGATTAATTTCAAGGGCTTGTGTTTGGGACAACAGGGTGAAGAATAAAATGCCTCTATCATGTTCATTAACTCAAATGCATGTATGTGGTCTTGATCAAGAAACAAGACAAGTTCTGGAGTAAATTAGATCTAAGTGGAGCATGCACACTAATTCTGAATGGAATTATGGCTCAAATCCTTCCAACAAGGCTAGTGCTTTCCAAGCTTCAATCACACAGGGCTAAAACATGTACATGGTCATTCTCAATGCATAAGAACATTCTATTTCATGATACTGACTTTTGGATAATTAACCATATCGGTAGCAAAATATGAATAAAAACCTACTCTATCTTTATATGGATCAGATTTGGTGAAGCAAAATTCAGATCAAGAATAGCAAGGTTAAGCAATGGACATAGCAATTAATCAAGGTAGGCCATTTGGATCTGGCTATAAACAAAATGAATGCCTTTCTCATTTCCATGTCTAGCAAATGAAAATATGTGGTCTCAAACAAGATCAAAGCCAAGTTCTAGAGTAAGGAAAGGTAGGTGGTACACACATGAAATGAATATGAATAGGCTCAAAAACCTCACTAGGTCATGACTACCAACTTAGGATTCACCTAAAGTCAAAACAATTGCCATGTAGCTTTTCCACTCAACACATGATCAATCACTCATCAATGAATGAAGAGAAACCAAAGTTTGCCTCATACTTGCAATTCTCACACCCAAAACAATTTTTTTTCAACTGTCCTTTTCTTTTAAACTTCAAATTTTTCCCATAACATAAAAGAAAGGAAGCACACAAAACTCAAAATATAATATGCAAGCAATCCAACTCAATCAAATGATAGACAACACAATATAAAAGTGCCAAAAGAAAGCATACAACCGGGCCAAGTAAGTTGCATCTTGAACAACAAGCTCCTCAATGTAATTTATGGGGAATCCTCGTAGAAAGACTTCAAAAGGCTAGCCCCTTCAATCTCTTTCTTTATCTTCACAAAAAACAAACAAAATAAATTTCTTCAAAATGGACGTACTGCTTTCAAATGCTTGTTGGATAAATCGCATGATGCATTTTTCCAAAAGTTAAACCATCTATAGAATTTTTTTTATTTTAAAAATTTGGGACATGCATTCCAGATCATAAGCAAGGTACATGTTTAGGTGATTCAAAAAATAATTTGATCAAAGCGATTAATTAAATATGAGGAAGCAGTGATTAATTAAAGATGATGGATCTGGGTGATGAATAGAACAACATGGCTCAAAAAATAGTAATTAATTAAGGGGGTAGTAACACTAACGATCAATCCCATTGCTTCCACTGTGAATGTGATCCGCCAACCAAGTCGGTTGCTACTTGTAATAGTAGGTAAATGTGACAAAAAAGCTTAGAATTTCATTTATATATCTGACAATGATTATTTGGTAATGCTTGAGATAGACATATAGCATCTGCTATATTCTACAAACATCTTAAAGGTTACACTACCAGATGTTGTCATAAGACTCCTAAAATTTATTTTACCCCAAATGTGGTAATGAACCCCGAAAGAATGTTGGTTGGACTTGAGAACAGATTAAACGCCAGAAGTACGGTTAATGTCCTGGATGCCTGGCGAGAAGGTGAAATATAATTCAAAATCAAACGTTTTCGGATATGATCTGCTTTGACAGTCGAGAGCTAAGCAAAATTGAGCAGAATGCACAAAAGACTGTAAATACAAGACAACCTGTTGCACGATGGGATTTCAAGCAGAACGATAAAGTGCTTCCAGGTACTTCTTTATCGTATTCACAAGGCCACAGTTAATTCTTTTGGTGTGATCAATAACTCAAGTTTTTAATCTGTTGCTCAACCCGATTCTCCATGCTTAAGTGTTTGTAAATAATTTTCGTTTAAGAAACTTCACTGTCATTATAGTTAAATTCGATTTGACTATTTTTCTCAAGAGAACTCACATAAACACTAATGATTCTTTATTTTATAAATAACATTTATAAAAAAACAATCACAATATTTATGAACATGCACTGCTAGGGAATAATCAAAGGTAAGGAGAAACTCACATCGATGATGACCGGGCCCAACCTCGATGGCGAGGGAGTCAAAATCGGACCCAGAAAAGCTGGTGGAAAGATGGGCATCGGTTTCGTGACGAAACCCTCAACCTTTGGTCCTTCAAAGGCCAGTGAGTGAGGAAGAAGGGCATGTGGAAATGCAAAAACATTAACGTTGGCCCAACCATCCCCATCGCTTGCGGCTCCCTGCATCAGTCTAAGAAGCCCCATCACAATAGAACTGTTGCTTCAGATTGCTTCGCTGATTTAGGAGAGAAAAAGCTCGCTCCCCCGCCACAACGGAACTATTGCTTCAAGAATTCTGATTTAGGAAATAATCAGCCGCCACAACGGAACTGTTGCTTTGCTGAAGTGAAATAAGAAGCGCGCCACAAGGGAACAATTGATTCGGTGAAGTGAAGAGGCGTGCGGCAACGGCACTATTTTGCAACGGCACTGTTAAGGTACTCCTTTTCCCCCATGGAAGTTAAGGTACTCCTGTTATCAGATTTGAAATTTTTTTCTCTGTTTTTTATTATTAATAAATCATGTAAATATGAAGTAAAAATACTCATGAAATTTTAGTTAAAAGTGTGTCAAACATTATATTTTTTATACCAGTGTAAAATTACCTATAAATTTTGAAAATAAAAACAAAAGTATCACAACCATTAAAATACCTTAAAACGATTACTTTTTTATTCATATAAGTTTATAGTAGTTTTGTGTTTCTAAAAGGCATACGAGTGGTTGGAGTAGTGTGGTAAAAGTTTATGCTATTTTGCAGAATTACCTATAAACTTAAAAAAAAAAAAAGAAGCAAAAATGGGCCTAGCCATTTTATTCATAATAATACTGTGTGCTATCATAAAAAAGTAAGGGTCATGGATTATTTATTTCAATGGGATGGATTTTTATCCTCATTTTCAAAATTTATGGATTGTTTAATACCTCTGAAAAAGCATATGATGTTGAGAAATACTTAGGTTAAAAGCTCATGCTTTTCTTATGCCTTTATCCCTTTATTAATTTTACGTTATTAAATTGTATTTTACTTTGATAATAAAATTTATCAACTAAATTTTATTAATTTATTAGTCCTTAATTTCTTAACTTAAATAAATAAAAAATATTAAACGTAGAAAATTTAATTTTTTTAATTGAAATAAGGCTTTTTGTTGATAACAAAAAAAAAAAACATAATTGAGTATTTGGCAATAGTTCCTTAAATAATAAAAAGCAATGATTTTATTTGGAATATAGTTTACTGTGTATAAAATCCTGCGCATACTATATAAGTAATTTCTTAATTTTTTTTAAAAAATATCCCTCGTATTCATAATTCATGAAAGGCTCAGTTAATTGAGGCAATTGCACTGAAAAATGCTTATAATTACCAACATATATTCGTGAGCGTTATGTTCTTGTGGGAAAATCATTCTTGAAGTATAAAATTTCCTCCGAGTACATGCATAACCTGCCTACTTGCTGAATTCATTAATTATGTGATAATAATAAAAAAAAGATCTAATTTTGTATATTGGACAAAAAAAAAAAGAGAAATGGAGTGATATTAGTGGTAAAATGAGCTGGAGCATGGGTGGTTCAATTATTGGAACCATTCAGAGGTTTCACCGGCACCGCCTTATCCCTTTCGTTCCTCCTGTCATGAAATTCTTTTTTTAATACATCTCTTGTTATGAAATTCTAATAATATTGATATAAGAAAATTATATTTATTTATTCACTATTATTTAAAAGTAAACACAGTAAATACTGCTATGCATTTAAAAAAAAATTATTGGCTAGAAGAACTTAAACCAAAGGCCAATAGTTTTTGCATATAAAATCTTATACGATATCAATATCAATACATCTATGTATACAAAAATATATTAGGCTCACCATTGAGACTTTTAATTAACATTTTTTGTCAATTTTTGTTTTTTAAATTTAAGGTGCATTAATCATTCTAAAATATTTTTTTTAAATGCATCTGACACTCTTACATTATTTTATCAAATGCACACATCAAAATATTTTTTGGGACATCCACCATGGTAAAGTGTTAATTTTCTTGTGCATCTAAAACCAAGGTATAAACAATAGGTTTGAGGTATTGGACACTTCTAAAAGAAAATATTTAGATGCATCACAAAATTCCATGTTAAGTGGTGTTGAATGCATTTAAAAAAAAATATTTTTTACACTTTAACCGTTTTAATATTACAAATGTGAGTTAAGAGAAATTAAAAAGGTAAGTAAAAACACGTGTGTTTACCCAGAAATTGGATAGTAAAACAAAGAAATCAGTAAAATATCCAGAACAAAATAAAATTTGAGAACAATATCAACAAAAGTATGTCAATACAATTATTGTTAATGGTTTCCAAAAAGCTATGCTGCAAAGGTCAAATGAACTTTCTCTAGCTGGTTTTCCATTACCAGACATTCTGATTTAGTGAAGAACTGAAACCATCCTAACCAATATTTGCTTCAACGAAAAATATCAAAGAAGACAAAGAAAGGGGCATCTAGATGTAACAGCTCTAAACTACAGCCTAACCGCAACTTTGATACATAAACATTAAAACATAACACTTTATTCTCTCTACACTATCAAAAAAATTGACAGAACATATATGCTAAATGTAACATCTAGAAGCCACGTAATTGTCTCGAGATACTTTATATACGGATAATTCTAAAAAATGATGCTGATACAAACTTACAAAGTATCACGCGTGATGATCAAATGATTTCTACATTAGCTTTTAACTGATATGGTAATATTTTCCTTTTTTGTATTTAAAAGAATGAAGAGCAATATTTTAACAGTGTTTTTTTTTTGCGAACATATTTTAACAGTGTACTATAACCTCAAGTAGACTAATTCAGGGAGGTACTTGTAGTTTTTACTTAAAATCTTGCACGTTTTGTTGCTTTATACTATTTATTCTTTCTTCGTTCTTTTCCCTTCGCATGAAGCCTCTCAGCTTTCAGTCTGTCACACATAGAGTACATCTTATTAATCCACTCAAGGTTGAAGTATACAGAACGATACTCTTCTTGGAAGAGAAATACTGCTGGATTGTCACTGTATCCATACTCTTTACAATGAAAATATTCCAATCATTCTTCTTTATGCATCTTATGTTTTATAAATTTGTCCTGATCATTTCTCTCTTTTTATAACCCATTATAATATATATTTGCAAAGAGAGCATGGATGAAATCGGAAACTGAAAGTATGTATCTCTAAGAGTAATACTATTGATGGTTTCATTGAATATGAAGTTTGAGAAATACTTACATACTTTTAGAGTGTCAAATCATCCGTACTCTTTCCAATAAAAATGTTATGACTATGATCCTTCAACCTGGGCATCACATCATTCATTATTATGCATAATAACTACACTTCTTTCATGCTGATTCACTCCTTACACTCTCTCGCATAAGACTTTCTTAAGAGTTTTAATAATCCCCTTGCATGTCATGATCTGGTCAAAAAATAAAATAAAATAAAATTATCCTAAATTAAATTTATCACAATTTTAAAAATTTTTTATATTAATACAATCTTTGGTCTCTGAAATTTTTCAGCATTTTGATTTTGGTTATCCAGTTTAAAACTATTAGATTGGTTCCTCATGTTTTATTTTATTTAAAACATTGATCACTATACTCTAATAAAAATTTAAACCATTTTACCCATTGATGGACCGAAATCAAAAATAAGGTAAAACTTTAGGATGAAGTAGTGTATGGACTTAATTTTCTTCTTTGGGTATCTACTACATTTAATGATATATTTATCATTTGTTTTCCAAACTAATTTGCTTGGCATATAAACTAATACATAATCTAATAATACACAAAAGTATCTTGGAATATATTATATAATTAAGTATTGTGTCCGATCCTCAATATAAGAGACAATTAACTTTTTGAGGGTGATTAAAAATCTAAATAAATTACTTAATTACAATATACATTCTAAAATGCTTGTATATATCATTCGATTATATATCAGTTCATAAGTCAGACAAATTTGTTTGGAAAAAATAATAAATATATTAGTCAATTAGCTTCCTCCTAAAAAAGTCAACTGGCTCCATATTAGGAACCGTAGGAAATAATTTATTTAACTTTTTTAACCATATAAAAAATCAACATACTCTTATATTAAGAATGAAGTATCGAAGGTGGTACTTCGTAGCATGAATGTCACATGCCAAAACTTTTTCGATCAAAACAAAGTTCAACTGAGTTTCTCTTTCCAATTAATCTAGGTAACATAATTATTGTAAGATGGAAAGATGACAATCAATGCGGAGTTGATCTTTGAAATATAAAAAGGACAAATCATAATGTTTAATATTCCTAGATCATACCCAACGGAGGGATATTGAAATTTGATAAAAAGACAAGAATGCTACTGAGTTAAAAGGAAAAGAAAAATTCTCATACTTGACTGTTTATTCTCTATTCTTGAGTTGCAATTTCTTTTGATAAAGGAAGTCACATTTTTTCAAGTTATAGGGGTAATTATTTTCATATGTAAAAATCTCTTATTCTTAACTGATTATTCTTTATACTCAAATTGCAATTCGCTAAAATCAAGTTTCAATTTATGGTTGATATTAGAAGATGGCTTTTACCAACAAAATTGCAACTTGATTTTAGCAAATTACAACTCTATTATAGGGAATAACCAATCAATAATATGAGATTTTCCTTTTACTTTTAACTCAAGGCATTCTTATCTTTTCATTGAAATTCAATATCCGTAATTGGCTTAATGAATTTGATTTGCAATTAAGCATAATAGACACCCTTATATGTCCTTTGTATATTTTAAAGTTTTTTGGTGTCATTCTCTTATGAGAGGCATAATGGACATGATTATATGCATTGTGTCATGTGATGATTATAAAATTTATTTAAAATAAATTGATTTTTTTAACACAGATATTGTGCCATTACACTACTAAAAAACAGCTTATTTCGGACGGAATTAGCCACAGAATTTTTTCTGTGGTTAATTCCATCGGAAATCCGTCAAAAATTCCGTCGGAAAAATTTTCAACGGAAATTTCGGTGGCAAAATTTGCCACAGAATTAGCCATGGAAAAAATATTCCGTGGCAAAATTAGCCACGGAAAAATATTCCGTGGTAATTTCCATCGGAAATTTTCCATTGTTAATTCCGTGGCAAATTTAATTATTATTTATTTATTAATTAATTAAAATAATTATAATTTTATTAATTTCAATTTTAAAATTTTTTATTGATTATTCTTATTTTTTATTATTATTTAATATTAAATCTTAATTAATATGTTAATTAAAATCAATATTAAATATGAAAATATTAGAAATAATATTTATTTTATTTGTAATAATTTTTATTAATTAATTATTAATTTCAAATTTGTATTTTTTATTCTTGTTTATTTGATTATTATTTACTATTAAATCTTAATTAATAAATAAATTAAAATCATTATTAAATATAAAAATATTAGAAATAATATTTATTTTATTTGTAATAATTTTATATTAAAATTAATATTTTTTAAAATAATAAAAATTATGAAATTAATAATCATATAAATATTATATATAAATAATTTATTATGCAATATAATATTATATATATATATATATTTAAATATGCGTTTAGAAGATATAAGGTTATCGCAGCTCAACTAACAAGGGATCACACGCGTGCACAGGTGGTCAGGGGTTCGAATCCTGAAGGAGGCAAAATTGATAATTTATTAGGTGGCGACACGTGGCGGCTGCAGGAGGTGACACAAG
>QFDD01005373.1:0-10010 GCA_006871305.1 Vachellia collinsii | reverse complement strand
AAAAAAAGACAAAAAGAAAAAAAACGTTAAGAATATAATAAAACAAAAAAAAACGAAAGAGAACAAAGAAAAGAAAATAATATAATGGAAAAAAGATAAAAAACAAAAAACAAAACGTTAAGAAGAATATAATAAAATAAAAATTGAAGTTGAAAAACAAAAGAGAAAAGAGGAAAAGAAAAGAAAAATTGCAATAGAAAAAGACAAAAAGAAAAAAAAAGGTTAAGTAATAGAAAAAGGGAAATATAATATAAATGAAAATTGAAATAAAAAAAAATGTTTATAAGGTTGGACTTGATCTAGGATGAAAACCTAGGGCCTACGTACCCTTTAGAGGGATTAAAGCCCACGTAGTTCGGGGTAAAAATGCGTGTCACTTGATTTATTTCTTTTTAAGAAAATTGTTTTATTTAATTCACAAAAAAAATAGTATTTTTTGTTTGGTTGGTATCTTTTATTTTAGAAGAAATTCCTTATTGTTTATTTCTTGAAGGGAGTAGGAATTTGTCAAAAATTTTAGATCATATTTCCTGAGGAGGTTCCCATAACATCACCCGGAAATACAATCGATTTTACCTGAAAAGGTTCTAAAAACCTCACATGGTATAAAACAATTTCAAAAAGTTTCCCTTTGCTTTCTCAAAAGAGATGTTCCATTTTTTTTATTTGAAGGAAGCAATGAAAATAAAATAAAGCTTCATACATGTTAAGCACACATATGTATTGAGCAAAAAGAGAAAGAAGGATTAAAGAAGATGAAGGAATGGTATACCTCTTGCCTCCTTCTATTTTCTCTTCCAAAATAAAAAACCAACCTCCTTTGCTTCAATCCTTACTTCCTTTTTATAAGAAAACAAGTAGGGTTTGCTCATTGATGCCTCATCCTTTTTAATTTTCGTTTTTTTATTTTTTAATATTTCTTTTGTTAATAAAACTACTTAATTTGAAGCCAATCAACATAAATAAGGGATTTTTTTTAGTAGTTTTCGTTTTTTTATTTTTTGAAAATTTTCTATTCATAAAATTACCTAATTTGAAATTGATTAAATTTTATAATTTTTCGTTTTTTTTATTTATTTTTCCTTGAAGAGCAAGAATCAAACTTTCCTAATCTAAACCCAATAATTGTTAATACATTCCTTTCATTTTTTATTTTTTTTTATTCTTTAATGATATTTCTTAATTTGAGAGTCAACCATCATAAATAAGATTTTTTCCTGAAATTAAGGTAAGGAAAACTTTCCAAAATTTCAATGGAAGACTAATCATCATAAGTGACACTTTTCAAAGAATATCTTCCCAAATTATAAGAAATTATCATGAAGGATTTTTCTCAATTATTTTTATGGGGCTCGGACAAAATAGGGTGTTTACAATGTTCAATTCCGTTCTCCTTTTGAAGGTGATGAGGGATATAATAGAGGAATACATGGAAGAAATCAAGCAGGCAGGAGGTGTTGGGAGCCCTATGAAGGACTCTGATGAGAGTGGGATGTTGCCATTGAAATCCCTTTCTCACCGTGACATAGATGTTGAAGCAAAGATTTTAAGAGAAGACAGTCATGAGTCATCTGCGGTATCAGCTTGTAAACCAAGTCATAATGGGAAGAAATCACGACCTAACTATAATAACAAAAACAAAGCTACCGAGGTCGAGGATGCCTCTCCTAGAGATTATGAACAAACTAGACAAGGACTTTCCAGAAAACATGGATATAGAGAAGATCATTGGAATACTGTTCATGCACGTTATGGTAGAGAACATGCTTCTAGAAGCCCTGAAGGACCCAAAAGTTATAGCCCATCAAATGACAGTATCAGTCGTGATAGAAAACATGATTATTCAAGTAGAAAAAAGCATGATCAGAAGTCAAGATCCAGAGATAGGTGGCTAAGGAACTCACAGAGGAATCATGATTATGATTCTCCCTTGAAAAGTGCATTTAAAGATCGATATGACCCTTCAGAATCTCTTGATGTCTATGAAGATGATGTCTCCTCTGGCACTAAATGTTAAACTCTGATGACAACCATCCTTTACTGGAACTTTGAAGGGACAGCATCTGGAGCAGGTATTTTTTTTTGGTTTATATTATATATACTATCTGGCCTTAACTTTTTTTATAGATTCCAAAAAGTTCAGCTTTTTGATGCAGTTATGTGCATAACTTTGCAGTAAGAAGTTATCTGGCTTCAGCATGACTGTATCCTCCTTTGTATCCTTAACTGTGAATTCTGTTCATTCAAGCAAATTTTGCTTTGTCTTATGGTTTTATTCATTATGTTTGTAGAGGAAAGCAATGAGCAACAATATATCATCATGGAATAAATCTACACTGAAATTATGTATTTTCTTTATGGATCGAATCATGTTAGACAGAAGTTAAATGTTTTTTTTTTTTTTTTTGGGGTGCTGATATGCTTTGCTTTAGATGTTGAACAACTGAACTTCTGAAAGAGCAAAGATGTGCGGTCCACATTATGTTACTATAGATATTGATATGGAGCTGCAATAGTGGGCGGGCACCTGTAAAATCTATCGTATTTCGGGTGTCTTAATGAGCAATTATTGGAAATAATCTGTACTTGACACTTCTCACATATTTTTTTGTATCAACATTAGCTTGCCTTAAGAAAATATCAACATTAGCTTGCCCAAATTTTCTTATCACGTGGTCTTAGACTACACTTTTGAATACTTGATACATGCAAAAGGTTGGTCGGGCTTTGTTTGTCATGAACCTTCTACGACTTGGTCGCAACAAAATGAATTTGAAATGAAGCCCATATTCCAACAATACCTGCAAATGAGATTACATATCTTGAAATGTCTTTGCTACTTTCTTTTGCATTGGTTTCTGACTTGCTAGAGACAGGAGAATCTTTCAATTCCTTTCCTGGGTAACTTACGTTTTTGTTCGCTTTTGCCCCTTCAGAGCTACAGACATATTTCCTTTGGGTTGACTTGGTCAATTGTTTAGTTTATTGTAGACAGCCAGAAATGGAGCTCGTGTTACTGATTGTATAATAGGAAGAGTCAGGATAAAATGCGTGGAGGGTGGATCTTGGAGGGGAGATAATATTCTGAATCATGACTGCCTGAAGCCAAGCGTCTCATTCCTGGCACGAGGAAGAGAGAACACAACCGATTCTCTTGCGGCGGAAACACCAAAGCCTTACTCGAGGCACAGTTGCCTCTTGTCAAAATATGTAATAAACTTTGTTATTTCCGCCTGCTTTTAAGATATTTCATGATGCGAATGAATCATGCGCTTTTTTCAAACACAGGGATTTACTTGGTTTTCTCGACAAATAATGGGCCCCTGAAGCTTAATTATGGCAGGTTAACTTTCTGGCTATGTTGTTTGCTGTATGCAAGTTACTAGAAGCATCCATCCATGCAACTTCTGTGGAAAGGTTTGGACTGTTTACAAATCTACTGTGGATTATTCAGATTTAAATTTTCTAAAATGTGATTTTTTTTTAAAATGAGGTATTTCTTTAAAAAAATGTCATGGTTGAAATTGTCGGCAAAACAGGTTATTAAAGAATATAAGAATAAAATAGAACATAATTTGGACCGTCAAAATCCAATTTGGAAACTGCAGCTTGGAGAAAAAAAATAAGAGTCTGCAATGACTCGTATGTCAAATAAATCTCTGTACTTTGTAGCCTGATCTGCAAGCTTCGCAGAGCGGTCTGTAGGCAATGCAAGTTTTGCTTGAGATTCATCCACTAGCGGGTATGCCTCTATATTTTTATGCACAATCCACATTATTCGTGACTCCTTAATGGCATTATTTATTTCGCTAGCTGTACATGTATAGAATTTATTATGAACGAATAGAAGTTTATAAAAAAAAAAAATTAGAAAACAATGAGATTATAACAATAAATTTTTGAAATGGATAAAATATTTGTTCATTTGTGCTTTGATAATTTTTAGTGGTGTGTTTTATTTGGATCTAGCCATAGATAGTGAATCGGATTAACGTCTAAGTTTGCTCGAGCACTGCATGTCAATACATTGTGCTTGTCATCGAGATGAAACCTACATTGTTTAAATTTAACTTTGATAGCTTGAATCTCAAATTTAAAATGGTAATTTTTAGATGACATTTGAAGATTAATTATTTTTATTTTACATTTCATATTTATATAAAAAATTCCGATCACGCTCTGTTATCCGAATAAAAGTGAACCATGGGATGTGAGCAATGCAACAATTTGAGTTTCAACTTTAGATCTCTATCAATAATGATTTGTTCACATGCCCTGTAACATGCGTACCGTCGTCAAAATAAAATGCCATATCTAATGCTGAGTATAAAAATAAATTATTTTTTTTCGAGTGATGTTTATATTTGTTATTTTTTTTCAAATTAATCTATCTAGTTTATAAACTGATATATAATTTAATGATATAAATGAATAAATATTTTTAAGTAAATTATTTAGCTTCCTTAATTTTTTTTAAAAATTAACCTAATTTTATATCAAGCACATAACTTAGTATATTATAAATATTAGGATAAAATAAAACTGAATTTACATGGCCTTATTTGATTTGAACGTTGGAGACTTGGAGCTATGTTTTTTTTTGGGGGGGGGGGGGTTGGTGTGGAGATGAATTTTGTGGATAACGGCTTTATGGAAGGGCAGATCCAGCGGAAAGTGTTGCAGGAGAAAACCGCAGGGAGAGTAGTCTGTGAGTGACGTCTCCGATTTTGGTATTGTCGGTGCCTTCATGCTTTGCCTTTTCAGTCCAAGATCCCCATTCATCTTCTTCAGCGCACTGCGTGTATATTAGATTTCTTTTTATTAAAATTTACGAGCATATAAAAGATTATTCCAAAATCCCATAAAATATATTCCAGGTTCTATAACATAAATTACTGTACAGTCCTATAAGCCTTTCTTAGTTGTAAATAAATTTTGGTTTATATCTATTAAAATACCCTTGATTAAAAGATTTAAAAAAATTCCCTATCTCCATAATTGCCGGTGCTAGGATCATCCACCGGGGGCCACTGCCTGAAGATATTTGAGTCCATGACCCCAAAATCCCAAAAATTAACATAACCACTATTGGCATGCTTGTGATGATGTTGAAGAAGCATTTTTACGAAAGTTAAAACAAAAATATATCATATAGTTATCTTATGCAAACTGTGAACAACGTTGAAAAAGTAACTTCCATAGCTAATTCAAGTATATACAATATAATTATACATTTATTGTTGTCTAGGTCTTTGAAGTAAATTTCCCTTTTGTTATTATAGTATTATTTTTTAAGAGGTATCAACATATTCAAAACTTAATTTTTATTTTGATGTTAAGAAACGAATATGTCTTGTTACATTAGCTAGCTGTCAGTATTAGAATAAAAAAGGTGGAGGTGTGGCTTTTTTGTTTGATGCGTGTAAGCTAAAATCTGTGTGTGTCTTTGATTGAAGAAGGAATAACAAGGGAAGATAATTAAATGTGAGATCATCACTGTAATTACAAAAGTGCAATGAATACATAGTGGCAACGTTACGATATGAAATAAAGGCAAAAGGGCGATGCTAGGAGGAGGTGGATGAATGGAAGTGGGAAGGGATGTGACAAGAGATGGTACGTGTAGATTGTGTGGGGCCAATTGAGAAGGAAGTAAATAGGCACATGGGAATGAGTATGAGAGAGCAATTGATTGGTTGGGAATGCTGTGCGGAGGAGATGAGTGAGTGATGAGTGAGATGAGATATGGATGGGCGAGGCGGGAATGAGAATTAGCCACAGGCACTGTACGTAACAGGACGCTGCCAATGAAGTGAGCAACACTCAACACCCTGCCCTGCCGATGATGTGGACGGTTTGGGCTGACGCTCATAATTTCCATGCCGTGGCTGGATGTGCCCCCTGCTCGATCACCATCATGGGGTGTGTATGTATATTGTATATATAGCTAGGTGGGATAATGGAATTATGTAAGCAAAAGCGTGCGTGTGTTAATTCCTACCTACTGCAGATAGAGGAGGGGTGGTGACAACGGAAAGCGTGGAGTGGAGTACATGCCATGCGGTCTGTCGTTGATCATGTACGGTTCTTGCTTGGCGTGGCTCTCACATTCATCTTCAAGGACGCCCACAGCTAGCAACTAACACGCCCCAACTCCACCACGTACGACGTCGTCTCATCCTCCCCTTCTTCTTTCTTTTCATGCACACAGCAGGTTCGTGAAATTATAGAGGACTTGTATGTGATGACAAGGTTACTTGGATTCGGATCAAATTCAAAATCATGAAATCTGCTTGCATTCAAATAATAGACCTGTTCCAAGTTAAATCCAAGACCGCACTTATCCAGACACAGCATCAGTTACTTTTAATGTAAACATAAGCATGATGATGGGATGTGAAGCAGAGTGGGGTAATGATGAGACTGTCTACACGCTTCTGCTTCACACCTCTCCGTATGGACGCCCTTTTAATCAATAATCAATAATCATCGATCATCCACTAGTGTATAGTCATTAATGTGAAAGTGAAAGTAAGGCAAAATGACAACTTGGAAATAACATCATGAGGATAAGTGGTTGACCATTTGGCACGTACGACGACGAGCTAAAAAGGACACGTTAAATGTTTGACCACAACGGTGTCTCACTTATCAGGTATGGATCTATACAAGTTCAAAGCAGAATCGACAATTTGTTTAATTAACTATTAATATATAAAATGAAGATCGAGTCCTTGATTATTCAAATGAAGGGGTGCATGTGCATGTGCATGTGAGATGGACTGCTCCTTCAAACTAAATCATCGTGGGATTGTTATCCATATTTATTAAGTGACTTAATGGCACCGCAGCCTAGCTGGCTTAGTGAGTCCAAGAATTAGCTAACGGTCACTGTCTTGCCAGTTCACTTGCTCAATATTTTGTTGCATTTCTTTGGTCACTGGTCTATGGCAGTGGCCTGGATTAACAATAACAAGTCACGTTCCTTGGGGAAAAGGGAATAAGGACGTAATTAATTGGAGCGTGCATAACTTAATTATGACCAGTATCAACGAGTCTAATCAGTGCGGTAATTCTTTGTTGTTATTCTTGGGGGCGAAGTAAAATTTGCAACATGCATGCGTCATGGAGGGTGTGAAGGATGGAGCGATGAGTGACAAACAAAAGCGACAGAAGGAGAAGTCGCAATCACACCCAAGTGCAATGGGGTGAGTCACACAAGATTATTATTATTATTATTGTTATTGTTGCATTTACTGGACATTTATAAAACAGATACAAAAAGTAATATAAACACACACAATGTGATTTAATTAGTAATGTGGGAGAAAAATAGGGAGTGGGTGGGGCTGAGTCGAAGATGGACCCCACCATGTGAATATGATGTTAGTTAAATCTGTTTGGATTAACGGGATAAATATATAAGATGAATTTTATTTCGATTTACGTAAATATATTTCTATAATATTATGTCTACTAGGACTCATATTACTCGAGCCGGGGGGTTTTGAAAGACTCTATAATCGCAAAGAAAATTCAAAGCCAATGAACGGGTGGCTAATTAAAGAGGCAAACAAAAAAAAAACAAAAGATATAAAGGGGTTGTGAGCTTTAATTTTGAATTCATCCCCATCCATTGGCCCATCTCGTTCCCCACCTCACGAATTGTCCACTTCAACTTTAGAAAATTTTGTAAATCTCCATAGTAGAGATGGATGGTTCTCAGATAGTGAAGCTTTAATTTGATTAGTAGGGAATGTAATGCTAATCAACCTTATGTTAATGTTGCAGAATAAACTAGATTTGTTGTAAATTAATGCAATTCAGTTAAACGTTCCTTATAAAGAAGCATGGAGGGAGTAACAAAATTAATTAAGTTAATTATCTGTAATAATTATAGGTTGATTTTTTTATAATACAGTTTCTAGATACATGCACTGTAACCACTCATACTGAGGAGTAAGATAAACCATTTTTGTACGGGTTTTATATTTAGAATGGAAAAGTAATATTTGTCAAGTAAACAATGGATTTTCAAGCGTAAATTAATGTAAAGAGTGGGGAAGAGTGACTTCAAGAATGGACTTTTTGTGAAGGAACCAATGATGATTAATATAATAATCCATGATTGAAGAGACCCATCATTGGAAGGAGTTGCCTCATCGGGACGACGACGCGCCTTTCATTATTTTATAGTATTCATCCGTCATTAAGATCTGCTCATTCCTCTTCAATGTTGGCCACTCACACACACACACACACAACTCAGCTTTAGCGAATACATATAATGTTTTTGCGAGATAGTGAGAGACACATTGAGAGATCTGAGAGACCAATGTCAATCATCGTCCCCCTTCGATGCTGTCTGTGTCTGATTTTGATGTCAAAACGGCATGTGGGGACCCCCCCACGCCACTTTGATGCCTCTCCAGCTCTCCTCTCCCTACCCTCAACCAACTTCTTCTTCATCGTCTCAATTCACTGTTAGCTCTTGTTTTCATAATTCATCACCAACAAAACACACACACCATTTAATTTGGACGTCCATTAACGTCTCCTATTGATTAAATATCATTAATATTCAAGTTTACTCTAAACAGGTTCCTCCCTTATTAAATTCTCAAGTTGCCCACGCTTTAATCTTTTCCTTCCTGGAGCAATTAATCTGGTGTGTTTAAGAGGGCATCATTTCGCTTTCTCCCAACTCCACCTCACATTTACATAACAGCCAGCTAACTAAACGCCATTATCATCAAATCCCACCTATAAACTATGGCTTTTAATTCCTCTGCTTAAACGCCCCTCACTGTTCTAACGAAAAAAGGAACCTTTCCGTTCCCATATAACTTTTTTTTGCCCCAAATTCCATTCCCATATAACAATGCTACACCTCCAGGTTTTTAATTTGTCACAATTAATTCACCAATAAAGGCCACCTTAATAAAATCATCAAGACAACGACGGACCACCCGAATCCCGAAGCCCCGTCGCTTCGAAGATCTACTGACCTTTCAAGAAATCATTTTTCACCTTAGCTTGTTCATTTCCATCTCATAAATGTACTATCTCCCTCTCTCACTCTTGATATAAAAATTAGTTAATTTTTATTGTTGGTACTAAGGTAAACAAAACACTAAAAAAATATTTTTTTTATTAGATTATATACTGGTTTATACTATAAACAAGCTAGTTTAAAACAATAATTAACAATAATTAATTTTCTAAATCTTCTAATAAAAGTGTTATATTTAGAACTTGTGGTAGATGGTATAATTTATATCCTATATGTTTTTCTTTAAAATATTATATGGATCTAGCGATCCTGTTAAACTACCAATGTCACGGTTGGTGATAACTGAAAAAGAAAAATAATAAAACAGACATTTTGTCGTTTTGCTCATATGACGTTAGTTATCGGCTTTTAGCCTATATATATCCTGGTATTCGCCGGTGGATGGAGTGGGGCCATTTTGGTAAATATTGGGAACAATAAGGGTCACGGAGGAGAAAATAAATACCGGTCAACGAACGGCGTCCCGCCAAATACTTGCCCGTCTGTGGTACGAAAATATACCAAAGGGCACGCGCGCATCTCTCAGTGGTAAGCAAGGTGGGTCCTACACAGCTAATACGAGAAACCACTAAGAGGGGCCCGCAGAAGGAGGTGGGGTCAGCGCGTGGATTCACTTTTCACTGTGCCTCCGTGAGAGCTTTTAACTGGTAACGTAGGATGATGGAGGGAGGAGGACACACTGATTCAAGTCGTTGGGAGGGGAGACAAACGAGCCAGGCACTGAAGCTTTTTCCTTTACCTTTTGAAAAAGCGATGCTAAATACCACCCTTTAGATTCTTCTCCTTCTCATTCTCCTTCTTCTTCTGTGGCCTTGGCTGTATTCTCCCTCGCTTTTGTTGCTTGAGAATCACTCTGCGAGGCACGCCATAGACAAAGTTCTATGTTTTGATCAACATCTGGTGGTGACTGTGTGTAAGTTCTTTAGATTGCTACTTT
>QFDD01005372.1:0-12767 GCA_006871305.1 Vachellia collinsii | reverse complement strand
TCAATTGCATGGTGGGCTTATACGTTTCCAATGACTGCTGCAGCAATTGCGACCATAGGGTACGCGAACGAGGTGACCACGGGAGTGACAAAGACTCTGAGTGTGTTTCTTAGTGTCGTCTCAACGGTCACAGTAATAGCACTTTTTGTATCCACCATTATCCATGCTTTTGTGCTCAGGGACCTCTTCCCCAACGACATAGCCATCGCCATTAGTGACCGTAAAGCACAGGATATTAGTTGGTTCCCTGTTAGCAGTGAGCATGCCAAAGTCATTGAAACTTACTTGAAATTTGCAAACACAGAGGGTGGTGGTGGAGACGACTTAGAAGCTGCTCCCGAACAACCTTCCAACCCTGCTGGGAAGCGTTGATAACCGTCGTGGGACCCCCCCTACCTCTCTGATGCCTTTTGTAGTATCTCAACCTTTCAAATATTTTCTCTTTTCTCCTTTTATAATTATTTTTTTATATGAAATGAATGGCATCTTGATATTTTATAAGTATTAAAAAAGTTTCAAAGCTCAGTTTACGTTTATAATATTCAAAATGACATTCATTTTTTGTAAAAACTTTATTAATATTTACACCCGCGCATAGTTTGTTTGGATGCTTGTGAAGCTTTAAAAGAATAATGAGATGTGAAAAGAATCCTTTAGTGTGATATTCATTTGTTAGACGTGTGAGGAACATAAGTATAACTTATGCCATTCCCATGACCATGTTTAGAAGATGAAGGGTTTTTTGGTAGAAACGGTTCCTTAGATTATATTGTGAGTAGAAGCTTCTGCGTGTTGATGTATTGGACAGTGCATTTTGAGGTTGACGCAAAAATAAAGGATGTTCACGCTACATAATGTTTCTGCATGTTCTGCTGCTTTGAGACTTTTTTTTTTTTTCACTTTGTTTTGACACAATTATCTACCAATATTCAATCTCAATAAATTATTGTCAAGCTTAAGCTCTCTGCACATCATCATCATCAATCCTATTTAAAAGAAAATTATGAGTTGTTTTTTTTTTATTTCAGGAAGAATGACATGTAAAAAAAATTTAATTACCATGATGAGTATGAATTTTTAACTGAGTTGTTAGTAAAGATGATGATTAAGCCCAAAACGACGGCCGTTTGAGCTTAATTTCTTCTGCAAATCCCTCCCTCCTCCCACATCCCTCCTTCCAAAAGGTGAGGAAGAAGGTTCTATCATGAGTTTGCTAATCACTGTGTTTCCTGAATAACCACGCGCCATATATGAAATCCTCAACTTGAGGATTTGCTAATCACTGTGTTTCCTGAATAAACACTTGAGTTCAAAGTTCAAAGACTACTAATTTTCCCAAGAGAAATAGGTAGATGAAAAGGTCATTACATAGTTGACAAATGACTCAATTGCAAGAGATGAGTCGCAAATTATGAAAGCTCATATTAAATCTTACAAGATTAGTTGCAAATGAGTTACAAATTGTGAGAGTTTTATAGATCTTGAAAACTCATGTATAAACAAAAGATTGATTACAAATAAGTGGTAAATTAAACTTTGGAGATCTATAAAACTTCTACCATTTTTCTTTAATGCTGCCAAAATGATACACAGGTTTCTCCTCTTTTTTCAAGACACATCAAACCTATATTAAAAGAATAACATATCCTAAATTTTAAATAAATTGCATACATCTCATTTGTTTTATTTTTTATTTTTATCTCCAGCTGAGCTGGTGGTTATTTTTTCAAAAACATGAGACCAAGGGGAGCCAAATCTGCAAGCAACACAAACATAAGAGAACAAGCAATTACAATGGACATGACTCATACAAGATCTAACAGACAAACCCAACACAGAGATTGGACCAGACCAAAGCTAAACCATAACTGATCAGAAACATAGTAAACAGAACCACAACTGAAACAACAAATCTATTTATACTTGTTTATTTATTTATATTTATGATTATATCAACAAATATATTGCCTTTAAGATAGAATCAATATCAGCCGGAAAAATCATGAGATGCCAGTTCCCCAAAAGCCCAAGTTGGTACAGGCACAAACATTATTCTTATGCGTTTTTCTGCAGCAAAAAACCAAACGAAAAAAACACTAATAAGGAGCAACCTTATGCTTGGGCCTTTAACAGGCCGATATTGGGCCAACTAAACTCTTGTTTGCTACATGAGACTTGTGAGCCTAGGGCTTACACTTAAAGGCCTCAATATCCACAACTTTTTGGGCTATGACCCATATCTTTTGGGATTCAGTTTTTGGAAATTGGATTGATTGGAATAATATGGGGGAATGTTGAACTTCAAGGCAGCCAATTTTATATTCATTTTTTATTTGCATTATTTCTTTTTTTATGCATGTATATGGTAGCCAGCCAGCTAGGTAGGCATAAATGACATGATTATTTAATTACTTATATTTGAAGATATATTGTCAATAATTTACATTTTATATAACTACTTCAAAACATAAAATAATATGGAAATAATTTTAAAATATATAATAATAAATTTGGTAAATTATTAGTTTTAAATCCCTAGGGTCTTGGCTCCACCACTGCTTGAAACAAATATTAACTTAAAAATAATTTATCTGTATGTATTCTTATGTTTTTTAACTAAAAGAAACATTTGACAAGTAGTTTTTCAGATATTAACAAGACTGGAGACAAATTTTCAACCTTAAAACGCACTTATAAAAACAATTATTATAAATTATAAAAAAAACTTAAGCTGAATAAAAGAAGAAATGGAGGAGGATATTATATATAAAAAAGAAAATATAAATGAGGGATGAGGATAATAGTCTAAACCTCATAAATATAAAAAAATACAAACGAATTAAGAGGACTTCCTCTCTAGGATTTTTGGGTTGCCGGGTGTGGCAAAAAAATAATTAAAGGTCCATTTAACCTGTTGAGAGGACGGGAGAAATTAACAAAAAAAAGGAAAATGAAAGTGACCAACTTAACTAGATATAGTGAAATGAGCTAGTCTCTGGCAGTATGATGAATGAAAGTTTAAATTTCAGCTGAAAGAAGTTTTCACATTTAATATCCGATATTTCAGATTGTTTTCAATAAAAAGATAGATTTGATTGCTTGAAAAGAAAGAAAAAAAAATGGAGAAAAGAAGGAACACCGATCATGTAAGAGATCCTGGTCCCCTACAAGGCAAGCTAAGAAGCCACAGAAAAATCGAATGACGCAAACAAAAGAAGTTGGCATTTTGTTGAAACACATTTTGTCTGTGTCGCCATATCTTTGCTCTTTGCATGTGATCAGTTTCTAGCTCTCTATCACTTGCCACCTTTAATTTGGACCACCTACTAAGCCTCTCCTTTCACTTATATTCTCCTAAAATTACTATATAGCAGAAATATATGAACTACGACTCTTCATATCAGTATATATTTTATCATTTTAACACTGAGCCCACCAGTAGTCTATAGTTTTTAAAAGCAAAATAATCATAATGATTCTTCAACGTGAAGATCAACGAACGGGATTCGTGAGAATTTCAGACGGACACGACAACCTTGAAGAAGAATACTGAAGCAGTATTTCCAGGCAACCAGAAAAGCCCTATATACGAGGGCAACAATCATTATTGTTTCAACAGTACATTTCTGAGAGCCTTTAAGCAGACAAGTTTCAGGTTTAGACTCTGACAGACACACACTAACATATTATTTAATGCATGTAAGTACATAGCTCTCGAAATTTGCCTACCTTTTGGGATGAATGAACCATGAATTTACCACATTGTTAGTTCTTGGTCTCATGATTGTGTTTATCTGTTTACACAATTATAACTTCAAAGACATCGAGAAATAGGGTCACCTTAACTGAATCAACAGAGCGACTCCAAACATCATGACTTGGATTCAGTAGGAATGGTTTCTTGTCTATGTAAGTTATGTGCAGGCAAGACACAGAGATTTACATAAAAGACGACCTAGAAAAGCCTAAATTCTGCTATCAACTTGTATATGGATTTTGCATGTAACAGGTTGTATAGCCTAAACCTGGATATTTGATAATGTTAGTTTTTCCAAAAAAAAAAAAAAAAATTAATTTTGTAAAGGGGACTGAGTTTAAACTTTAAGCCATATATTTTCCTTTCAGTTGTGTTTCTGTATTGTCACTATCATCATATGGGGTATACTGATACTGTAAAAGATTTATGAATAAGAGGCTCCGATAATTTTGCCCAGTGGCAGCTGATACTGATATAGATTCCTCAAGAGTGGTCCTTTCTAAGCATCACTTTCATCCAGGCCTTATTTTTTTATTTTCATAAATTTATTTAATGTGTCTTGTCTTTTTAATTTATTTTCTCTTGCTTAATTAAAAGAATTATGAAAGCATAAAAAAAGAACTTAGAGAATCTCATCACAATGCAAACTTGGGGGAGAACAACAATATTGAGCATAAGCATTGTGAATCACTCACTGAATTTACAAATTCAAAACAGTTATAGTTTAAATGATTTCGTTTACTTGTTTGTTTTATTATTGATTTGGACAATTAATTAATCGTTTATTAAGTAAATCTATTTAGGAATATCTTTATGAATGTGTCAAGAATATTCTTATTACTACAAATTAAAATACTCATCGCCAAAATCACATGTTTATGTACTCTTTTATGATGCTTTATTTTAAAAACATGCCCATAATTTTATTTTATTTTGGTACTGAGCATGCCCATAATTTATAGTCTATGGAGATAATATTTTACAACCTGATCATTAAAAATTAAAAAGGTTGAACTTTTAGCACGTGCCTTGGTAGGGAGATGTTGGCCTACCATCTTGACATATAGAGATAGGCAATTAATTACAGCTAATTGAATAGATTATTGTTCAAATATATACCATAATTGTATCCTATCCTAATTATGAATGAGTCAACAAAGACTATTTCCATTTCAGAAACATTAAAGTTCATTTCTGAAACATTAATTTACACACAATACTTGGATCATTTAAAGTTTCTGAGATTCTTCTTGTTCGTTTCTTCAATATGTTGATATAGCAGTCGCTAGGGTTTTGAGGCTGCTTGGTGCAAATAAAGTTTCGGAGAAAATCTTTCACCACTAAAAATCATGTATAATTGACATGCTGATTCATCCAAAGAAGCAGTTTCCATTGGGTAGTAAGAGTGTTTCAATTTCTTCCCCATATCAACGAAATGGTGTAAACGAACAACAATGCAATATATATATATCCTTTTCTTAATTAGCGTGCATATGGTACTGTTTCATTACTTTAATTTGGCAGTGACAACCACTATCATTCAAGCAGAGAAGAACAAAGACCATGTGATGAATAGCTCATCATAATCTCTTCCTAGAATGTCTTCTTCTTCAGCTCCCAATTGAATCTATTGCTTCTCCTCTCTTTCTTTTCCCTTTTGTCTTCTCTCTCTTTCCATCTCTTCTTTACATTTCCTCATCCTTCTTTCTTTCTGCACCACTCTTAAGTCCTTTCTGCAAAAAAGACAATTGATTCAAATGTTAAAGTAAGGCCCACCGACTTTAGTTTTCACAGTACACTGTTAATGGATGGTTCATTCTTCCATGGACCACTATCATGTTAGGTAAAGATTAACAAGATTATATATGTCCATGGTGAAATATCATTTTAGCTTTAAATTGAAGGGATTAAGTGAAAACTCATGAATGAATTGTGTTATGGAATTTGTACATACCAATGGACCTTTTGCAATGAAGAACAGCCTCATAAATTGAGCACTCAGAATCACAAGACTTTCTCCAGTCATCTGCAGAATAAGCAACACTGATTCTTGGTGATGTTTCATAAAAACCTCTTTTACCAGCAGCTTCATGATTTGAGCCTGATTTCTGATGATGACCCCTCAGTCTTCTACACAGAGGCCTCAAGAAGTTGAGATACTTACGAAACATCCTCCTTGACAATGTCCTGCACCTCTTCAAAGAAGAACATCTAGAAGCCTGAACTTTAGGACCAATACTGTTTATTGAAGAAGAAGAGGAGGAGGAAGCAGAAGAAGAAGGAAGAACTAGGTTGGAGGTTGATGAAACAGAATCACTAAAAGATTCCATCTTCAAGGATTCAGGAAAAAGAGTAGTAAGGTAACCATTGGAGAAGAGCTCATCTGCATGAACAAGAGCAAGAGGAGACTGAGAAACTGGGAAATCAAACTTGAATTCCTGTGAGTTCCTTTGGAAGAACCTCTTGGAAGGTGGATTCCTTGGATCCATTTCTATGAAGGAAGAAGCTTCGTCTGATGCATCAACACAAGCTTCAATAGATGGCTTCATGTTCACTAGCCAACTGTAAGAGAAGCTTTCAATGGAAATAGTCTGAGAAGTTTCCATAGGGAACAAGAAAGGATGCAAAACAGTTCAGAAATTTCAAAAGGGCAAGGAAAGAAGATACAAGGCTAAAGTAAATGCTGTTATGCTTTATATATATATTTAGACACACCTTGATACATCATCTCACTCTAACCATTGGGAATGTGGTTGTCTGGAAAGAGACAATGAATTTTAATAATTGGAAATAAAAAAGGGGGGGGGGGAAAGAGAGAACATAAAAGTGAGCCCCCACACCAGACCCATAATGTCCTGTTGCATCACTAGTTAACCTAGCCCTAGCTTTTTAATCATTTGTTTCTTTAAATTTTGGGACCTTTTTCTGTTTATTTATTGAGCTCAGTTTAATTTATGAGAAATCATATTCAATTAAAAGAAAAGTAGCAGGGTCTTTCCTAGTCAGACACATTAAGCACAACCAGTCTTGATTGTGTAGCATGTTGCATTTAGAATACATTTAAATCGAGAAAAATATAGATTTAACAAACTTCTCCCCATTCTCATCAATCTAAATATATCTTAAAAACTATCAGAAAATCCTAAATGCCCGCTTTCAATGTCTTCTCCAGGTTATTATTTCAATACTATTACTATACTGTACAACTGTATTAGAATTCTAGTTCAGAGGTTCCATTTTTATCACCTGTGAGTCATGCTTTTAGAAATATGAATAGTCGGTGTTGTTGATTTGGGTAGCTTGCTCTGGTTTCTTCTTGTCCTGTTGTGTTTTGTTTAATCAATTCTGGATTGATGTGACTAATTTAAAAAAGATGATTCTATTATTCTGATCATCACATCCCAACTACTTCAACATATATATGGCTGTACCAAGAATGATAATATATTCCATTCCACCACAATCATATATGATTTATATCATGCAACCTAAATCACATTGATACGCATTTTTACATCGGACAATTATAAATATTATTATTATCATCATAATCATCGTCATCATTATTAAATGCAATAGTAGACAACATTATTGTTTCATGAGAGTGAAAAGACACTGGAATGCTGCGATAGGTCTTATATGCTCATGCTATGAACTCCTTTATACAATGAATAAGTCTTATTCAAGATAAAGAGGCTATTGAATGTATTTAGGTCTGACCATTGAGCTATTCTAACGGAAACTATAAACCCAGTGGGAGGTACTGTTTCCAATAAGAACGCTAAGCTAAGTTCTTTGAATGAAATATATAATAAGTCAAGTCCTTGTCAAAGTCAATATTAAAAATTTAACTTACAGTCAATTTAATTTCAATATTTATGACAAGTCATTGATCAGATGAAGGAGATGAATTAGTTTAGAAGAGCATAAAACTGTATGAGTAAATACGGAATAAGAAACAGAGAGGCAAAACATTATAGTACTTGCAACATCAGAACAAACGTGAAGATGCCAATGGAAACGTTGATTGTTCTCATGTTGAAGGTGGAAATGGATAAATTACATGTTACCAACTGACATACGTAACTATATATTTTTTTTTTTTTTGCCTGAATCAGTTAAATCTGCAAGGCAAAAGGAAGAAAAAAAATAACCAAGAAAATATCATGAGATTCTCCTGATAAGGAAAATTTATGCTATTTCATCCACTACAGGTCAGAGTGATTCTGAACACAAATCTAGAGAGGTTTAAATGAAAGAGAGAAAAGAGAACAATTTCATTTTCATACTGAAAATAACTAATTGGTTATGGTTAGCAAATTGCATGAAATTTTGATGTAGCAGACAAGGGCCCCTGGGGTTGTCGGATAAAGAAGCAGACATGAACAATGGTTCTTGAGGCAAGGCAGAGTGACTTGATAACAACTGGTCCCCTCTTATGTCTCCCTTGAAGACAATAAGCATTCGCAAGTAAATCCAATAATCATTAATGCAGTCTAATTCTGAAAAGAATGTTACACCAATCATGCATGTACAAAAGAAAAATTAAGTTATGACAGAAGAAATTCTTGCAAAAAGAAGCATGGAAAAAAAAAATTTATTGGGAATCATACCGTACCGGAATTCTGTCTAACTGTCATTGATATTGAACATTTTGATGAGAACAACCAGATCATCTAACAGTTGATAGATGTGACACCTAGATAAGATATCATTACATGTTTGGTACTGAATGATTTCCTACGAGACATAGTTGCAGATAAACTATTGTGTATTTAACCAACCAGCTCAGCTGAAGGTAAAGTGAGCTACCAGAGTGAGAGAGACCGTAAATGCATGGATTGAGCATTTGGTAAGGATCTAGATGGCTGAATTTATTAAGCAAATGCGTAATGGGTAATTAAGAGATGGAAAAGAATAGTGTGTGGGTGGTTGGAGAAAAAGTATTATATCTTTTGTTTCACTATTTTTTTAAATGTATGGTACGTTCTCACAAAATCTTAGTCTCATTTAATAACATTCTCGTCATTATTGAATAACTAAATGCCCTTGAAGCACCCGATTCATGGGCCAATGATGGAAGAATTCGACTTAATAATATAATACTAGTATTGGCCTTTGTATTTAGAAGTGTGCATATGGATATAACTAAAATCTAAATTTAAATTGTAATATAAGCTATTCAATTACATTTTCATGATACTTTTTTGTTAACAAAAGTGCAATGGCAATATGCTATCTATATAATTGACTCCATCCCATGAGATCTAACTTCTTGTTCACTCAAGCTGTTTATTTGCCACAGGTATTACATGATTCAAACTTCAAATTTTAATGTGCATGTAAGAGAGGCATACATATATATATATAGAGAGAGAGAGAGAGAGAGAGTTGTGTGAGAGAGGCAGAGTGATGTCTCACACTAGTTAAAATTTGCCCAAAACCTTCGTGTGAAACTTTTTATCCATGGGGAATCGGGATGTTATTTGCATATTGCTTGCAGGATCACTGACATTTATTACAATTTGCAATATGATCATTACCACTGAGGCACTGATGTTTACAAAGGAGTCAAGAGCTTGAAAAACTATCACAACCTGTGAATAGCAGCTCGTACTGAAGAAGGTAGAATGCAACATTAAGCAATTTCCATAAAGGGGGTAGAGTGCAGAAGAAGGTAAAGCTGGAAAAATAATGTACAACCTTTCATTTCATGAGGTCAAGAAATACAAAAGCATTCCACAGACTATGCAACAACATTGAAGGTACGAGGTTCCTCGACCTTACAAAGACAAAACCCATAACCATACCAAGAAATACAAGAGGCAGCATTCTCTGCAAGTTGAAATGTGCCAATGCAAAAGCTGCAGAGCTAACTAATATGGCGCACCATACAGGCATATACTTCGTTAAAGATGGGAGAAGGAAGCCTCGAAAGACGATCTCCTCCCAAATGGGAGCACAAACTGAGACCACCACTGCATAGAGGGCCATTGCCACTGGGTCTCTTGCCACAATTGACTGTTCTACGCTTGAAATAGTCACCGGAGTAGATGGAAGAATGGGCAGTAAATTTAGATTCACTTGAGACAGCTGGTTAATGATGGGGAACATGAGGCAGCCAAGACCGACATCAAAGGGCCACTTGCCTTTAAGTTTAAATTTGAACCAACCACATGGAAGTGGTTGAAACTTTGCGAGACAGCGCTGAAGTATTGCAATCCCAACCAAGCCTTCAGCAACATCTGTCAAGAGGCTGTACAAGGCCTGTCCTCTGTATGTAAGAGATTCTTTTCTGAACCCTGCTGTGTATGCCAGAAACGGAACTATCCAAGATCCTACTAACCAAAATGACGCAATCCATAGCAGCATAACCTGGAAAAGCCAATTCAGTTTATGTTATAAATGTAATAATGTAAGCAACACAAACAAAAAAAAATGAAAATTAATAAATCAAAGGCCTCAAATTTATATGCCAAAGAAATGACAGATAGCTTGAGATAATGCGACCAGAACAATTTATTCAAGTCCTGATTTGCTTGTTCGATGAAAAAAGCTAACTAAGATTAGATCTTACATATGGTTGCCAAAGCTCAACCTGTGAAAACCAGGATGTTAATCTTGTTGCACACATTGCAAATTAAGACTACGAAGGATTTAAAAAAGAAAGAAAGAAAGAACCATTTTGTTAGCATTCGGTAGCATTTTCAAGCAATGCCTGATGGAAGAAACGCGCAACTGTGTTCCAGGCTCAAAAATGAAATATAGAAAACCTTTATCCTACCTAGTTAACCATTAACGTTAAGGATGGGATAAAGAATACACTTTACCTGAACAATGGTCTTCTCTGTCCAGGGGACTGTCCAAGGTTCCATACCAAGAATTGCATTTGCACCCTGAAACACCAGCAAACAATGCCACCGTTATACCTGAGGCTTTCAAAAATAATAAATAAGATTGGCATAATCATTAACAGCAACAATAACAAGCCTTATCCCACTAAGTGAGGCAAGTTATATGTATCACACAATGTCATTGGTATAATCATTCTATTCCAAAAATTCTCTAAACTATTAAGGTTAAAATAACTATGGGTAAAATACAAAGTGATTAGATCAATCTACTAAGTCTGCTGACATGTTATCCAAACTTAACCACTGAACCAAGGCCTATCCTAGCTGAATCACTAAAAGTGTATAAGAAGCCAAGTTGCACTATAAATCAACCCAAGATGCATCTTCCTCTCCAGGACCTCAAAAGGGTACTTTTGGAACACCAATAGACCTAAAATGAAAAAAGAATTGAATTAAGTAGTATATCTCGCTTTGATGCGGAAATGTAACAATGGGTTTATTGCATTAATAATGATCGGTCTTTATCATATTTTATTTATAGATTGACTAAATTCGTAAAAAAAAATCCTAAATCCAAAAGGAAGACCGAGTGACTAAAGGAAAATTCTTATCCGAATAGGTTCAATATATAGTCTAACCAAGATCCCAAAATGCGAAAGCAATACAATAAATGCAAGAAAACAACACTATCAAGAAAAACAAGTCTTATTTTAACAAGTGAGGTCGGTAACAAATGAAAAGGCAACACTTACAAAGTACTAAAATTTCTAATATCTGGTTCAAAGTAAAGAGATGGAAAGTAAGAGAAAAAAGCAAGCAAATAATTTTCCTTTTCCTACAGAGTCTCCATAAATGAAATCAATACCTTATAAATACTTGAAAGCCAATCTCTATTTAAGTCTTTGGCTTGGTCACAGTTAGGCTTCACCAAATCTCGTGAAGATTCATCTTCAATGAGCTCCGAGCTGGGATCCTCAGATGAAAAGTTTTTATACCTATAACAGGAAAATCTCCATTTCTAGAATGGAGTAATAATTGAAGTTAGGGTAGTGCAAGGAAAGCATAATAAACCCTATCAGATCAATTTCATGCAGTGGCTAATCATATGTTTTCCTCAATTAGACTATTCTTAATCAAACACACAAATTAACCGGTCAGAGATATAAGGAGAAAAGGGTGTAAACACAAGAAACTTGCAAAATGCAATGAAATAAGGCACTTTCTAATTTGTGTCACAGACAGTGAATTTAACAATTCTTAAATCCAATGCCATAGTGCCATTCCTTGGTATGTTCCCATCTTTCAGAAGAGATCCACTATACATACTCAGATTAAATAAAGTGAAAGACATTATCCCTTAGCCTTACAATATATTATTTTCTTTGCATTGGTGATCATGATTTCTTTGATTATTGGCTAAATAGAGAGGATTCCATTGATTGAAACCTAACCTCATCTTCTAATAGGGACTTTGTATGGGCAAAGTCCCACATCGGGTAGTATAGGCAACTTGATGAGGTACTTAATCCCTTGGCTCTCCCTCCCCAATAGCTAACTTTTGGGATAGGGTTCTCCAAGTTACTTGGGTATCTATTAATGGTATCAGAGCTGGTGGTCGACCCAACAGAAAGGGCTACCTACGGAAGGGCTAACCGTAAGAAGGTGAGTGAAGCGCCATGGAGTAGAGCCACCGGGACGTCAACTTTTTAGGGAGGGTGTATTGATAGGGACTTTGTATGGATAAAGTCCGACATCGGGTAGTATAGGCTGTTTGATGGGGTACTTAAACCCTTGACTTTCCCTCTCCAACCATTAGCTTTTAGGGTAGGATTCTCTAAGTGTTTGAATACCTATTACCTAGCAAGCAGCCCATATCTTTTGGGAGAGTCAAAGGTTTAAATACCCCATCAAACAGCCCATACTACCCGATGCGAGACTTTGCCCATACAAAGTCCCTATCAATACACCTTCCCCGGAAAGCCGATGTCCTGGCGGCTCCACCCTGCAATGTGTTACTCGCCTTCTTACGGGCAGCCCCTTCTCAGGTACCCCTCTCTGTTGCATCAATCACCGGCTCTAAAACCATTGATAGGTACCAAAACACTTGGAGAATCCTATCCCAAAACATAGCTGTTGGGGAGGGAAAGCCAAAGACT
>QFDD01005371.1:0-12700 GCA_006871305.1 Vachellia collinsii | reverse complement strand
TCCTGTAATCAGATTAGATTCCTTCCAAGTTGGGACGCCTAGCCTCTGTGTGGATCGCTTCTCCTACTCACGCCATCATCTATGGACTCGCCAACAAGAGTAGGTTCCGATTGATGTAAAATTGATAACAACTTGTAAGTTTTTAAGTTTAAATCCTCTGTCATCAGTGTAATGATTTTATTGATGATTGATTCATAAGTATCTCTATAAATACCATGGAGACATGTTTTGGCTATAATAAATCTTACGACTGAACCCACCTATATTTTTTTTTTTTTAAAAAGAAAACTAGATTTATGGACTCATAGGGCTCCTATGAGATATAATAGATGAGGGTAATGTGATTTTTTTCCCCAAGTCACATGCATTTTTTAATCAAAGACAGGTACTAAGGTAGTATCAGATATTAAAGTTTTAATTTATAACGCTGTGAGAGATTGGTTCAATATGTTAACCGGTGGTGTGTTGTTTTGTTGGCGTCCCGGGGGGGGGGGGCTCCTTTCTGCCACCATCTGTGCGTATTTTTCAGAGGCACTGCTCCACAATTTAGTACCTCCCTCAGCTCTCTGTCGCCATTTCCCTCGGCTCTGAACTCAAACCCCACCTCCTCCTTGCCAACTTTGGTGTCACTGGTAAAAAAATCAGGTAAAGTCAGGGCATTCCGGGTAATTTCACATGCATCTAAATAAAAGTCGACAGCCCCCTCTCTGCACCCTAAAGTATTAAATAAAATAATAATACAGGAGAGAAGGAATATGTATATGAAGAAAAGGAAACGTGGGAGTACTGGAAATCGTAGATGCAGTAGTTATGCAGTGCATGTACAATCCCAAAAAAAGGAGAATTGCCTTGAAATCTCCATGTGAAAAATATTTATGATTAAATAATTTTATGAAATTGAATATTTGTTATTAAATTTTATGAACAATTTCACCCACTAAAATGGAGTTAAATCCTATCTCTTAATGTATTAACAATTATATGAAATTAAAAATTTTTAATCCAAATAATTGTTTACTCATAAAATTTTTTATATAAACCTCAAAAAAAAAAAAAGAGCCTCTCTCTCTTTCTCTGTCTCACGTCTCACAGAACTGAAATAAAAGAGCCTTCCCTACATCAATGAATTTTTGCCCCCCTGACTCCTCTCACATGTCCTTCCTGCAACTATGCTAACTGACAAAATAAACCCCAACCCTAAAACCCTCTCTCTGACTCTCTCTCTCTCTCTATCTCTCTGTGTTTCATCTGATAAACCGGTTTTCCTTCTTCGCTGAGTGAGTGAGTGAGTATTGGAAACCTCAAAGATCGTCCCTTTTCTCCCCCTTTTCCCCACTCTCTCACCGTCCCTTTCTTTCTTTCTATCTTTCTTTCTTTCCCTCCCTTCTCCGAAAAAGCTTACCCACTTCTCTGTATACTGGCTCTCCCAACCATGGAAGCTTTTAGCTTGCTCAAATACTGGCGAGCCGGAGCTTCTTCCCTCCCTCCTGGAACTCCTCCCCCGCCTTCTCCCGACGCTACTACCACCACAACCATCGTTACCGCCGTTCAATCCGACGGTGATGAGGACGAGGACGACGAGGACGACGATGGGCCCTTCTTCGACTTGGAGTTTACGGTACCGGACGACGACGCTGAGGATGGCCCTGAAAATCTGAATGTAAACCATAGTGGAAGCGTCTCGCCTCTGCATAGTGAAGAGGAACAAGCTGATGATGGGTCAGATGATGGAGACGGTGAGGGAGAGTTCAAGTTTACGCTCTCTCCTTCCACCAATGATCCTGGTGATCCTAACCTTTCGCTCTCTCCTTCTGATGATTTGTTCTTTAAGGGTAAGTTGGTGGAGGTGGAGCCTTCTTCTTTTGTGATTGGCTCCTCTGTATCTGAACCCAATTCGAAGCCTCAGTTTACTGCGTCATTGTTGAAATCAGCTACCAAGTTTCGTATTTTTATGTCTGCTCTCAAGAAATCCAAAGCGAATGCGTCGGACAAGGAGTCTAATGCGTCTGATGCTCCGAAACAGCTAGAAACTCAGCCGCCGGAATCACAGAAGAAGCCGCCGCAGGAGCAACAGCACCAGAAGAAGCTTTTTACCGTGAAATTTAAAATCGAGGAAGTTCCCATTATGTCTCTCTTTACTAGAGATAACAGCTCAAGAGGGGCTTCGGCGAACAAGCCCCGTAAGCAGAACACTGAGGAATCACTCTCTTCTACATCAACTTCGGACGAAAAGCGTTTCTCAAAGGAAGTGATGCAGAAATATATGAGAATGGTGAAGCCTCTGTACATTAAGGTTTCCAAAAAGTACGGTGGCAAACTGAGGTTTTCCGGGCAGCTTAATGTGACCTCCAGAGCCAAACCAGCAGGGTCGACTCCGGCCACTGCGGCGCAGAAACCTGCTCCGACGAAACCAGTAGCCGAGAAGGTTCCGACTGAAGTGGACAGTTATGAAACGAAGGGTCAGCAAAAACAGGGGAATCTTCCGGCCGGGCTGAAGGTAGTGTGTAAGCATTTGGGTAAGAGTCGTTCTGCTTCGTCGGCGGTAGCGGCGGCGCCACCCGGTTCAGTTTCGTCCAGACGGCGTGATGACTCACTTCTGCAGCAACAGGATGGGATCCAAGGTGCTATTTTACACTGCAAAAGGTCTTTCAATGCCTCCAGAGGTAAGAAAAACCCAAGAGAACTTGTCAATATTCAATTTTTCTGCGACTTTTGTTGTTAGGGGGGAGTTGGGGGGGCTCCTTTCTGCCACCAACCCATTTAGGAGTTATTACTGGTTTAATTGAATCTATCTTAAAACTTTAAAGAATTCAAACAAAAAACTTGACTATTTTTTATATTCCCATTTCTTAACAGAAGGCGAGTCTTCCCAGCTGCCACGTTCTGTGAGCGATCCCCTGCACGAGACATCGCCGGAATTATCAAGAAATTCGACAGAGAAGGGCAAAGACAAGTGTCCTTAAACGGCTCTTCCAAACAAATCTCAGAGAAGCAAGATTTGAGTCCTTTTCAAATGTCACCTCTCTGTCTGTAAAAAATGGAAAAATCTTAGTTCGGATTATAATAGTGAGTCGTCGAGTAGTGAAGTGATAAAACTATTGCTAATAGATTGTTGCAGTAATGTCCCTGACTGGGGACTGTTGATATGGCCCTTATTGGCTGGGTCGCTCTCTCTCTCCTTTTTTTTAGTAGGATAAACTGTAAAGCTCTTCTTTCCTATAGCGAGTGAAAGAAGATCATGCCTTTTCCTCGTAATGCTATGATGTATCTATGTAGCTTAGAACAAACAGTTTCTTCTCGGACCCCCTTCTGTAATATTAGTATTTATACTGGTTTAATTGGTGGGTTCTTTTTTACTTCTTTTGAAAAAATTAAAAGATTGTGGAAAATCACTAAATCAAACGAGCCACCTAAATTTCTTGTTTATCCAACTCCATTGAGGAGCTCTTCAGCTAAAATTAAGGATGATGGTTTTGAGGTGTTCTAATGACAACACCGAATTAGTGCATTTATGGGCTTCCATGTGTAAATAATTTAAGATAATACTTCAATCCCTAATTAGTAAAATCCCTAACAACTCCAATATGGATATTTATCATGTGTCTTGGCTTATTGGGGTATTGTCCCTAATAATCATATAATGATTTCCTCATTTGCTGAGTTTCTGGCCAGTGGCTGCCACTACAGATTAAAAGGACTCTACGTATCTCAGCAACGGTACTAATAGTGGGATCAAGTTTCTTTATGAATCTCTTGATGCAATTTCCATGAAGTCTTGAATTAGACGGTCACATGAAACCTCTCCTTAATCTACAGAATTCTTCAACATCTGGTTTGAAGATGGGGACCATATATCTCTTTTAAGCAGCCATCCCAATTTCTTCAAAGTCTGCAGAAATGAGACCCGGTTCAACGATGGCGAAAAGAAGAGGAAAAAGAAGAGTGAATGGCATTGATTTTGATATAAAGATGTAAACTTTAAATAATAGGGAGCATGATGAGTGTCAAACTCGAGAGAAGGGGAAAAATTGCGGTCAGAGAAGTGGGAAAGATGGGGACATGAGCAGTAAAAAGTGAGATTTTCTTTTTGTAGGGGTGAAGAAAAGAGAAGGGATTGGATTAGATGGTATTCAAGAGAGAAGTGAGTTCATAGTAAGTGGGAGATGGGAATCTCATTTTCGTGGGTAAAATTCAAGAGAGGGTTCTCTATCTCTGCCTTGTGTATGTGTGTGTGTGTGTTGGCCATCACACAATGCGTCTGAAGCCTGGCAGGTATTGGAATTGGTGAAACTCATTGATGTTAGTGCCCCACCGTGTTCATGTTCCTCTGCCTGGTAAAATACTAAAATTATTACGTTAGAAATTTCATTTTGTCTTCTTGTGCCAAATATGGACTCTACATTCCCCGCTTGGCCCGTTCAATGTTGGGTTTGTAGGGCCCATGTTTTGACCCGGCATAAAACATGAGCCCAAGTTTCTCAGTTAGACTGGGATTCGCTGTCATCTCATTCAACCATCTTCAAGCTTGCTTTACAAAACTAAAAAAATGCACCCCATGCGTTGCATGTGAGAACATAGACAATAAGGGATGAAGAAAGAAAATATCATAGATAACTCAGAGATCCAATATAAATACATATACATGGTAAAGGATAGGATGAACAATATTAAATTCCATAATAAACAACCTCTGAGAGATCAGAGGTACCCTGGAGACAACAAAACTCAAACTTGACCCAATTACATAGATGTATGAAAAGGGGATTTGATATTTACAATTTTAATTTGTAGAGTTAAATTAATGAATTTAACTTGTAAATGATGCAGCTCAACTTACTCGTAAATACGAAAGTTTGATTTGTAAATATTAAATCTCTTTATGCTTATTAATATTAAATGAAGCTGTGATGACTTATTTGCATTTAAATTTTTTATTTGGTAGCTACTGATAATTTTCCCTAATAAATGTCAGTACATATTCTTGAATCAGCAGTAGCGACAGCTACTGGACGGCATTAGAACTGATAATGGAGGAAAGGAATCATTTGAACGACATCATCCAAACTCCAAAAGCAGTTATACTGCAGCAAGTCCAACGAATCGCAGCCGAAGTATGCATATTAGGATCCAATTGCAAGGGAATTATGTTTTAATTTAAGCAACTTTTGGAACCTAATTCTAAGTTCTTATCAATTGATACCAGTGTGTACATCTTCCACTTCACTTTGAATGCTCATCAAACTGTTGTTTAAACAAAGTGGAACCATCGCTTGCATAAATTGATGATCTGCACAAATATCTACATTATTTCTTGATAACAATTAAGCATCAAGTTTCTTTTTTTCTTTTCTCTTTTTGGCCCAACTGAAATGTCTGAGCTGATCAGACCCACCGTGTTACGCATCTTCAACGGTGAAAACCTAGAAAGCATCGCCGGTGAAGCAAGCCTCGCTGTGGGTTGACCCACTGGTCATATTGTACACCACACTACAGTTCATCTGAACTTCAACCTTTCTCTTAACAAGATTCAACACTTTAACGTTGCCACCCACTTTCGTGAAGGTGCTTATATTCAGAGCCTTCTCTCCCATCACATCGCTCCTTAGGCTTGGCCTCTCCATAAGCTTCTCCGTCATGATCTCCACCGTGAAGTTCACCCTCAACGTCTTTCTTCCCATTACCTCCCCCTTCGGCGTCACTCCTTCTCCGATCCCTGTGCCGTTATAGTAAACTGTGGTGCTGCAGCTGCCAAACCTGAAGGTGAAGACGTTGGGATTCCTCACCGACACATCACAGATCAGTGTCTTGTTGACTTCGTTGCTCTGAGTTGAGTTTATGAGGGTTACACTGATCAGGCTAAGCTGGGGCTCTTTCAGGTTGTACACAGTGAAACTGAATATTAAGAAGGTGACCACTATGATCAAAACGACCGCCGTGACGCAGCCACAGCACTGGACGTAGTTTCGCCGTCGTCTTCGATGCTTAATGAGGCTATCATCGATAAAAGTGGCGTCATGCTGGTGGCTATTAGAGTTCGTGAACGACGGTGGAGTTAAGGGCTTGATCTGCTCTCCCTCAGACATGCTTGAAATTGAAACTTCCTCTGGTGGCGCAAACTTGAAAAGGTGATATGATTTTATAAAGATGAACTAATCCGATTGGGTAACGATTAATAGGATGGAATTTAGTGTTTAACATGTACCTCTGGATGACTTGACAAATTAAATTACAGGTCATCGATTTGTTCGATCTGTGTTTACTCCTCAGACACTTTACCGTGTAAAATGGCTTTGGCTTGGCTTGACTTCCATTAGAATATGTGTGGCCAGGAATGTTCTATATTGTCGATTCCAATTGAAGTAGTGTGAACCCAGTCAAGTCTGGAGAAATTGCATGTTCTCATTTAATTTAGTTGTTGAAATTGATGAGAAGGATTAAATTAGTAGCATATGTGTGCAAATTGTTTTCATTAACGGCCTGCTGTGGTTGTCCCTTGCTCATTGCTGGGTCAAAGTGACCAGGAAATTAATGGAAGGTGCTTGCGAAAGCAATTTCAGTATGTTTGAAAGCTATGGCAAGAAGAAGAGACTTGGAATTGGGCAACCAATAAAGCCAAAGCTGTCCTGCCAATACAATCTTATTGTTTTGGCGCAATGTCCGGTCTCCGAGGATATTTTTTAAATACAAGGTTCGACCAATTTCAACCTTAATGACTATTCCTTGATTGTCACCCCATTATATCTTTTGCAAAAATCCATATCTTGACATATCCGTTTGATTTTGATGGATTTGAGCCCCGTACACTTGAAATCTTAGGGCGCCAATGGACATATAATTTTGTTTCTTCACTGTACATAATTTATTGGAAATAATGTCCGAGACACTGTTTAATTACTTACCCTATGTTTAGGGAAAATGAGAGGAAAATAGGGGTGAGTAAATGCTATACAGGAAAGCTGCCTCAAATGGTAACTACTAGTATTCTTTCTTCTAATTTTTCCATTCAAATATATGGTAAATGTAAATATTTCTCCGCTATACAGAAGTATTTTCTTCCTAAAGGTAATTATGTTAAAGATACTATCGGATATTAAATGTGGATACTTCTACTAATGGGGATTTAAACCTTTGTTTATTACGTTACGAGGGATTAGTCCATTTCGCTATAACCAATCCTGTCAGTACATTTCTCTGGTTTGATTGCTGACTTTGTTGTGAACGGTACTTGGTTGGAGTTCAGACTTTAGCGCAAGCCTGAAGTGGGCTGTATTGGGCTTTCCGTATAATTTGAGGGCCATTTTTTGCTTTGCCTTTTCTTCAGTGTTGTTAAGCTTGTTTTGTGCAACCGAGCCAAAAAAAAAAACCTCACCGGGATAGCCCACCAGTTCTATGTAGTCCCCGCAACAAACAAGATGAAAAAGAATATAAGCCATTGGCCCTAGTAGTTGCTTTTTCATGTTCTTTTTTGCTGAATTTTCCAACGCAAAAAGAGAGGATCTTATTTCTAGAAAAAAGGGAAGTCTTATTCTGCTGATCATGTTATATGTGCTCAGGCAGATTCTGTGGGGATATGTTTATAAAGTTTATAAACTAAGCAATACTCTCTCTGTGGTCCTATGTATAAAGTAAGGAGAGAAACTTTTACACGATTTGCAATTTTACCCTTAATTTATTATACAGTGACTTTACTAGTATGTGTTATAGTATATATTAAATAAATTGAGATAGGGTTGGAAAGTTGTTAGATTTTAATATAGAAGTAATAAGGTTTATGATTTTACTTAATTTATGTGAAACATGCTACATGACTTATAAATAAAAGCATAGGAGTATTTATTACCAATTGAACATTGCATTAAGCATTCAGAAATTAGAAGTATCATATCATATCCCTTACTTTCTCTAACGTCTGATTCAGGAATTGATTACTCAACTAATAGCATTTATGGGCACTTAACCAATAGCACTCAACCAATTGACCATTGCATTAAGCATTCAGTATCCCTTACTTTCTCTAACGTCTGATTCAGGATTTGATTCCTCAACCAATAACATTTATGGGCACTATATGTTCAGAATGAAGAAATATGTATGGCTCACATGTTAACATTAATTGGGTAATTGATTCTGGAGCCATTACTCATAGAAGCTACACGTTGATGATGCGACTCAACCCAAAATTTGGCCACGTCTTGATGCAAACCTTTCACGATTTATGATTCCTTCGTGCTTAAGCCAATAAACTTCTATCTGGTCGGCTCTCTTGTCCAGTAATGAGAAAGAAACTGAGATAGTCATATATGATATTCATATTCTGAGATTTAGCTCCCATATTAATCACATTTACAAGTTAATGTTTCATTCCTCAGGGCTATTGAAAGAACCAGCAACGCATGAACTAATTAAACAAAACGAAAACAAGCAAACCAGAAAGATATAGGACTCCAACGAACAGTTACTAACATATAATTAACATGAAGGTTATGCTCCAAACAGCTCAGCGAAAGGCATGAACTGAACAACTAATTGTCCAAACAATGATATATGGTGATAATATACGTACCAAAAAGATCCACAAAGACATGGTTTAAAGTGAAGGGAAACAACAGACTCTAAATTACTATTAACACTGTAAATTCTGAACTGAATTGGAGGTGAGGCTGAGACGCATGAGGCAAGCCATTTCAGTGGATTTTTTCTTGTTCAGAAACTTAAGAAGGTGGACATTACCGGTCAGCTTTGTGTAGGCTGTTAGATTGAAAGTCCCAGAAAGGATATCACTGGAGAGATTCCCAGAAGAAAATACCTTATCGGACCTTAAATTCAAAGTAACATCCATTGCTCTGTTTTCTCTACCCTTCACTCTGCCTCCCTGCAATTCTCTATCACCAACAATGGAGCCCTCATAGAGCACAGCCACAGTACTATTTCCATAATCAAACCTTCCCAAGTTTGGATTTTGGACACTAATCTGAGCAGCCATTGTGAGATTAAAGGAAGGTGATGGTGAAGTTGTATAGCTCAAGTGATTCACAGAGACCGATTCGAGCTGAAGCAGAGGCCTTTTCACGCGCAACACAACGGAGGCAAAACCCAGAGTGATCGCACACAGCAACACGAAAGTGGCCAAAAGGAAGACAAAACACTTGCTGCTTCGTTGCTCGTGCTTGGCTTTGTACATGGTTGATTGTTGCTTCAATCCCACGTCACGATCGAGTTGCTAAGGAATCTTACACTCTTGTGCGATATATATGTATAATTTAGTGAATCTAATCTAACAGAAGAAGCCGAAGGAGTTTTCTGTTACAGAAATAGGAATCTGAAGCAGTTTCAACTTACAAAAATGATCTGTTTTTGGACTTCGGAGATGAACCAAAAGGTCATTCGCAAGTTACAAAATTGGGTCCTGAACAAGGCTTTATAACAGGCCATGGGTCGCTTTCCTCCTCAATGTATATACATTTATATATATATATATATCTGTATTGAGGAAGGTTGAGATCTTGTAGTACAGAAAGGCACCTCTTTTTGCTCTTAGGGCATACGAAACATAAGTAGTGCTGTAGGAATAAAAGAGGAAGTACACAGGGGCACATGATTCCCGAATCTTAATTATTCCTTTTTCCCATTTTATGACAAAGTACGATCCAACTTATAAATTATAATTAATTTGCAGGAACCTTTTTCCTATAATATTCCCGCATTTAAAGCGAAATGGATTAGCTGTTAAGTAATATTCGTAGGGGGGAAACAAAGTGAGAAAGACCCATATTGGCAGAACTTTATGGCGGTATAAAGGATCCAGCTACGCGTAGGCCTCTTTCACTTCTCGTCGCTTATTTAGTTATTTATTGGTTAGGAATACAAGTAATATGAAAGTGTTTTCTTTTCTATGTTCCTCTCTGGAGGCCATGTATATATACAAATACAGTGCCTGGCTCTTCACTTTTTCGTCTAAACTTGTATATTGTGTTGGACATTCTATTATATTTCTTCCATCACTTGGATCAAAACACATTGCGCACAAATTAACCATAAGTTTGTTGTAAGCAATAGTTTCACAGATTTGTTACTTTCAAGTTTCAAGTGGCATTTGTTCTGATAGCATCCACGAATCACTACTTTGCTTGAAGGGATAAACAGTTTGGATCCAGCCTCTAGTAGCGGAATCTTAAAACTAAAATTTTAACAATTTAGCTTTAGGAGGAGCTCTGTATTGATTATTTCATTGAGTAATACACCATTTCATCTAAATATATAAACTATTTACCCAATTTAATTATATTAAGAATGTTAATTAAGTTAGTTAATATAATATGTTTTTTATAATGGACACCTCGTGTAGTGTTGTAGATAGATAGTCATGTGACAAGAAGTGCAATTCTCCTCTTCCACTTGCAGTTTCATTTAGACAGAAAATTCTTAGACTGACATTGTTTAAAGCACCAAAAATTCAGTTAAACACTAGGGACCTTATAGCCTATTTGGTTCAATCTATGAAAGGGAATTACATGTAATCCTGATAAAATAACTTGATTACAATGTTTGGTTGAGCATTAGTAATATAAAAAGGATTACATTTTATAATCTTGATTACATTAAATAAATGATCCTAGTTACACTGTTATAACTAATGAATGAGGATGTAGACATCTTTTAATCTAGTTGAAAAGACATAGTTACCATTATAAATTTTAAATTGACTAAAATGCCCTTTCAATCAAATACACAAATTCTACAGGTATATCCATCCTCTTTGCCACCATTTTCTTTATCGCTAGTAATTTCATCATTATTGTTGCTACAGTTGCTCACTGTGCACATTATATTTAAGTTGGCTCAATTTCAAATTATACAAAAATCATACTTGTCATAAATATTATACAGAATTGTCTATAATTATAAAATTTAGACACAATTCAATTAATAAAAATTTCTTTATACTTTAATTCAATTATAAATGTTATGTGTATTAGGAAGAAGAAAAACTAATGGAATAAATAGGCAATATCATATTTGTAGGTTAAAACCAAAGACACTTTATATGCGTGTATACTCATGTTTAAAATATGATATGTTAATTCACTTGAGCAAATTTATATTTAGTTTATTAGCATTATTTGTATATAAATTATGTTGGTTGTGATAATATATGTATGTAATTTGGCAAAGAAAATATACAATTTTAATTCATGATATGTGTGTGTATGGCGGAAAATGGTAATTTTGTCTTTTAACTTATTATTCCCACCTATTTTGACATTCTTTATAATCCAACCAAATATTTTGTATCTATGTACCATCTTTCCTTAATGATAAACCAAACAAAATTATGTAAACATCATTCCACTCAATTCCATTATATTATATTACGTTCTTTAGATCCAATGAATTAAACGGGGCTATTAGTTTCAAAAAAGATATAATGACCAAAAGGCAAATAAAGAAAACTTAACTACAAGAGCAATTATATCAGCAAAACAAGTCCTAACCTCCCCCTTGAAGCAACTGCTGGACTATACACCAAGCTTTGCACTTGTTTTCCTGCAAGGTATCAACTATTTGATCTTTAGTATAACAGTAAAGGAGTTAGACTTCAATACCCCCCCCCCTTAGGTCCTAAATGAAGAAGCCAGATAACTAATATGTAAGGACTAAAAAAATTTGGTTGATTTAGTTATTTGTTAAAAAATGTGTGTTAATTTCCATTAAAGTGTCTTTTTTATATTATTTGTAAACCCACCAATCAATAAGTAGTGTTTAGGGGAAAAAATCATGAATTTGAGGAATAAAATGAATTAAGATCTTATATTTAAGACTAAAGCAAGCTCCTCTATTAGCTCTTGTATTCAGGATTAGAGGGAATATTTTCTTTCACAACTTTTCCCATTTGAATGATACTTGATCTTGGCATGCTTCCTTCCATAGAGCACAAGATCTCTAGCCATTGCAATAGCAGATTTGTTATCACATAAAATCTTTGCAGCAGACACTTAACCTTCAAGTTATTCATAATTTATTTCAGCCATAAAGCTTGATTGACTGTAGGCATGTTCCTGTATCTTGGTAGAATGCTAGTTGCATATAACCTTTCTTGAATGAAGAATGCCTTTTTGAAACTTGAGGTACTGCAATTCCCAAAAAATAACACATCAGCACCATTCATCTCAAATAATGCCTTCATTTGCGTTCTGAAATTCTTTCACATAACTTGGATTTCATTTTCTTCCAATGTACCAAGGTACATTCATGGATTCATATATACATTTGCATGAACAAGCAGCAGCTTCTCAGTTGCTTTCCATGCTTGGTTTAAATGAATGAAGCTTTACACCAGAAGGATCAATAATATCACAAGACCTACTCTTGAAGTTAATTGAAAAAAATCTCATTTAACAACTAAATAGTGTACTTGATAAGCTTTGTACTAGACAAAAAATGGTCCCAGACATTAAAAAAAAAATTGATAATTGACAAGAAAAACTTGAATATGAAAATATAATTTAATAGCTGAAGAATTTGAGTAATTGAGAAGCAGCTGAAAATGACCAAAATGTCATCGTCATAGTTTGCCTTGTATTATATCTTGGAGATGAGAGCAAAGTTAGTTGATAGAATAGTATCTCAAATAAAATAAGAAGTTCCGTTGAAAAGTTTAACATAATCAATTATTATATAACCCAATGACATAAAAACTCTT
>QFDD01005370.1:0-10420 GCA_006871305.1 Vachellia collinsii | reverse complement strand
AGAGAGAGAGAGAGAGAGAGATTTGCATGTGTCGTTATTTTCATGATTTGTTTATGATTCCATCTTATTACTGTTGGGAATTGGTCGATTTTAACTTTCATTACCTGCATACAAAAATATTCCTTCATTTTGATTTTGTGACTGGAATTTATTACATAAGGTGCTTATGGAATTCTAAACAGTTTACACTTGACAAGATAATTCCATATCTCTGTTTAAGCATACTATTATCTTTGTTGCGAAATTAGGTTTCAGTATGTCCAAACTGTGGAGGCGATGGTGAAGTCATATCTGAATATTGTGGTAAATGCAGCGGGAAAGGGCGTCTACGTGTTAAGAAGAAAATTAAAGTCAAAGTTCCACCTGGGGTTAGCTCGGGCAGTATACTGAGAGTAGCTGGGGAGGGTGATGCTGGACCAAGAGGGTATGTCTTTCTCATTATTTTGTTGCGTGTGCAACATAAAATACCTGTTTCGATCTGTAAATTTCCCCCACTTACATAATAAAGGAGTTTTTATTATAAAGAAAGAAGGAATACGAGCAGAAAGGTAGCTTAAATACCCTTTATAGACAAGACAGCAATCTAAGGACAACTATTTTCCCTTGCAAACACATGCAAACATCCTACAAACTGCAACAAGCAACACGACCTCCCTACTGTGGTTAGAATATCTTTCTTTTGTTCATCAGTAAGAATATCTTACTTGAATCAAAAGACAATACCCATGTTTTGAGGGAATAGCCAGACGGCAGTGAGCCTCAAAACCCACTCCAACACTATCCACTCATTGAGGCAAAGGCTTATAGTTTTAATACCATATGGCTATAGCACTCATGCTGTTGTATATACCATATAGTGGTATAACCCTTCCCATACGATCTCTTCTAATTATTTTATCCTTTCTATTTAATGAAATATTTAGTGTTAGTTAAATTAGAAATTGACACATTTGCTTGCTCACAATCCAATGCCTTCCCCAATTTTTTTTTTTTTTTTTTGGTTCTATTAATGGGTTACTTGTGGTTTACTACCAAAGTACCTCTTTGTGCGTGTGAATTCCGACAACTTGGTTGCTTTGTGATTTACATGTTTAACAAGCAGCTTTTCACCTTCTTGTTTTAGCAGGGGTCCTCCAGGAGATCTTTACGTATACCTTGATGTGAAAGAAATACCAGGGGTTGAAAGAGATGGTATTAATCTCTGTTCAACAATCACAATCGGTTACCTAGATGCCATACTTGGAGCCATTGCCAAGGTAAACTTTTCTAGTCAGCATTTGTGCTTATAGCTTGGTTAAAAGGAAAAAAGTTAAATATTTCAGTGAAGGGGACTTATTTCTTATCTGCCCATAAAGTCTATTTAGACAAACGGAGAACTCAGAATAGTGTTCCTATTGCAAGTAGGTCATATGCACGTACTGAGATGCAGTTAAAAGCCAATCTGGTAAAGAGTGACCTATCCCCGTAGGAGACTTGTGCTATCATTGCAATGGTTGGATTAACGAGACTTCAATTGTGAAATCAAACGTTACATGTGACAGATAAGACAAATTAAGCAAGCTTTTCTGAGAGTGCATTTCATATAGCTTTTGGCACAAACATTAGTGTAAAATCTTGTGTGTTTATCGAAAGTTGTTCACCTCGTGCAGTCAAAGCCAGGGATTTTATCACAAGCCTTTTACTAGTTGGTTTGAGGGTCCCCTAGAAGCTCAGGTTCTATGTCAATGTTGATGTTATTACCTTACGCTATCAGTTATTTAATTCTTTAGCATCTGAACAGGTAAAGACAGTTGAAGACATTACCGAACTCCAAATACCTCCTGGTACCCAACCTGGAGATGTCCTTGTCCTTGCAAGAAAAGGCGTTCCAAAATTAAACAAACCATCAATACGTGGTGATCATTTGTTTACAGTTGAAGTTACCATACCAAAACGTATCAGGTAATGGGTCATTTCAGAATTGATTTCTAGTTAATCATCCCTCTATACTGGTAGTTGGAAGTGAATTTGCCTCTTTGAGTTATCAGTACAAAGGAACGTGAGCTGCTTGAAGAACTTGCTTTGCTAGGCAACAACACTACAAGCAACCAATCAAAATCCCACCCTAGAACACAATCTTCTGGTATTATGTTTGCTGCTTAATTGCATGTTTTCTCCAACAGTGTACTGAATTAACTAGTTATTTGATAACTTCTTCAATTCTTGAATGAGTGAAAATGGATGCCATTTAAGCTGATCTTAGTATTACCACATTTGCAAGTTTAGAAAGTTTATAAGCCAATTATGTTTGAGCTGTAAACCATGAGTACCTTCTGCAGCAGGAAGTACAGAAGGTCCATCATCTCAAAATGCTGAAAGTCCGGCAGCAACAGTTGCGGAAGAAGCTAAAGAATCAGAAGATCAAAATGACATATGGAAAACGTTAAAGGATCTTGCTAGGTAATAGCTTTCTCTCCTTTGGTATTAAATTTATTGTATTGAAGTTTCCCGTTGACCAACTTATTTATTGTGCCTCATTTCCTGTTACGAATTACGTATTTCTGAACTGCACTTGCAGACCTCTCGCAAATGGAGCATTAAAGTGGCTAAAAGATAATCTCTAGGTCAATGGCTCGACTCTTGAGGATGCATTTTATCTTGTTGAGTTAGATCTTGATGATTCCAGAAACCACTAAAATCAAAAGGGCTATGCAGACATTTTAATCACATGCTTGAAGGGAAAGTTGTTGGCATTCTACAGCAAAATCAAGCAGGAAGTCTTGCATATTCTTTATTCGCTTTGCTTGTATATTTAGGCAATAGGCAGTTTATACAGGATCACTGGTTGAAGGTTTAAGAGTGCATTCCATTAGCAATCGACTATAGGGAAAAATTATTGTATATTTGATAGGAAGTTTAGGCTCTATTTGAGAGAATCACCTAAAAGTAACTGGAATTATATAACCTTGTGATTATTCTGCGAATATATATATATATATATATATATATATTTCTTCCATCCTCTCTTTGTAATTCCGTTCTGTTGTTGACTACACTTTCTAAGCTAGGCTAAAGTGTCTTGAAATTAAGGTGCTCAATATTATATACAGATAGTACCTCTATTCCTAAATATAAAGGTTGAACAAGGGATTTACTTCAATTTATATATATATATAGAGCATATTTGTTAATCAATTCTGAAAATCAATTTTACACAAATTGAGACAAAACTCTCTCACATACTTACCTCGGATTGTGTGAAATCACTTTTCAAATTAAGGTTTTGTTACTTCCTAAACAAGCTCATAGTACTTTAATTCACTTTATCTTCTAAATTTATAATTGTTTTCTCAAATTATTTTTATTGTTTGTACATATTAAAGGGATTTCCATCAAAATACAAATGATTAAAGAAAATATTTTAGGAAAATTCAATATTTATTATGAATAACTAATCTAACTAATTTTATTAATATATGAAAATTAGTTATTTAACTATTATATTAAATAGCAGAAGTAATATCATATTCATGTCCTTGTCATACCCTTGGTTTTGGCATTTCAGATTTCAGCTTCAATGGATATCAAAAAGACCATGTTTCTTACATTATAACAAAGAAAGCATGTGCCTTGAGAAGATCAACTGGAGTCCAGTATGTATATAATGATCTGAAGATTTTGTTTTACAAACAAGGAGGAGAAAGAAAATGCTAGTCATCAGTATTCGATAATCACAAATTGGCACAATAGAGGGATTGTTACATCTTTAGTTATACTATAAGATTAAAACTTGTGTAGAAGCAGGGCTCATGAAGAGCACAGCAAAAAGGTTCCTACTCTTCTCCATCCGAACTACTTTCCTTGATCAAAAGGAAAACAGATACAACAACAGGAGCTAGTATCATAATCAAAGCCTGCACAATATTGGGTCTGGTTATCACAGGGTAAATTGCACTTCCATACTTGATTGCAGCAGCGCCAAGAACAGAACCCGCCAGCAATTTTGCCAGATACCCCAAATCCTCCTAATTACACCATACAATAACTCAACTCAGCAAAATCTGCCTTGGCAAGCTCATCTCGAACCTTAAACATTTTTTGGGAAATTAAAATTTAGCCCCACACAAGTGTTCATCTATTATTAATATAACAGCCGGATAGCTACTTCATAAATATTAAAAAAAAATGAGTTAAGTTATTTACAAAAAAATGTGCACAATTTCTTCAAGTATTATAACTGTCTTTTAATTAAAATTCTCATACTCAATGCAATGGAAGCATGAAAAAAATTATAAATTTAAGAAACAAGAGGAGATTGAAGTATTATAGTTGAGTTATAAAACACCCCTTGTAAACTAACTAGAGTGACATGGTTAAATCTCATTTAATCTATCATCGCAACTTAAGTTTTGTTCTTGCCACTAATTTTGATCAAATGTCCGTTTGAAAACACCCACAATCACAAAGGAAAGGCTTTTTCTTTTTCACTTAACGGAACAAAACTTTTTCTTATGTGTTTAGCTGGTACCTTGTAAATTACTTAAACTTTTTTAATCTAATCCAAACAACAACTGTGGTATTACATCTCATTTGCAATACACAGTTATATAAATATTTTGATATATCGGATAGTTTTGCCCATCACTTCAGTGCAAGGGATGAAGCAGAATTCTCTTCTATTCTTAGCCTTTCACTTCAAAATCAAAACTCGAGGATGACATTGGTGTTAGATAAGAAAACCCGAGTGAAGTTCAGAAGAGAAAGAGGGAGGAATTGTATGTACCGGAGAAAGGAAAGTGCCGGTACTGTTTCTGGAATTTTCTTCTGCATCGTTACTTCCTCTTTGGGGACCGAGAGCTCGAACAACAAAGGACCTCGTCGCTGGGAATCGAATAGGGTTTTGGTAATTGTAGTTTGCAATTCTCGAAAGCTTATTTGTGGGGTTAGTAGCTCTCTCTGACCAACGGAAGCTCCACGCTGCAGCGTTGGAAGCTGCTGTCGCTGAGACTGCCATATCCGTCACGAACAAGCTCCCACCGTTGAGTAAAGAAACGTGAAAAACTAATGTGAGAGGGATCAATCACAACCAAGGCGTCGTCGTTGATTATGCTTGGAACTTGGAAGCAAACAATCAACTAGTTAAAAAATACAATAAAAAAAATTGTAATTTTAATAGTTTATTATGAACAAGCAAAGTTTTGTTTTGTTAAAGGGTCATATTTACGTAAATTTTTATATTCATTATATTAAATTCTCTAAATAATCATACGTGATAATGTATTTTGTTGATTAAAATATTGTATATATCAAAATATAATACAATTATTTAATTTTACAAATTTTCAACAAATTTTGAAAGTTGAAGGTCAAGAAAAAAAACTTGAGAAACATTTGTAGAATTCACCAAAATAAAAAATACCATAATTAACACTAAGGGAAAAAATTTTAGTGGCTTAAGTGCCCCGTGTTTCAAGTTTCAATTTAGTGCTCTAAATTGATAAAGTGTATTTTCAGTATTCTAATATTAAATGGAGAATACTGACTCTTCACATTAAAATGATAATTTTGTTATTAAATATCGGATAAACTGTTGACGTTGGAAGTTAAAATCACATTATTTTGTCTTAATCTTTGAATTTTTTGTCCTCTCTTTTTACCTAATAAACTTTATAAATTAAATTAAAGAATAGCACTTAAAAGTTAAGATATTTTTATAGTAACAATTTTTTTAAAATTTAATAAAAATTATCAGTAAGTTAAGAAAGAATTAAAGAGAATACTAATAATAATGAAACAAGATGCCTTGAAAAGCTTTTTATGTTTTACGTCAAACATAGTTAACTATTAAATATGTTTAATCTTCATTTTTTTTATTTTAAGCGTTATTAAGTAGGATTATAAATAAGGAGAAAAATACATGTTGCTATATTTAAGTATTAATTATATAATTACTATTGATAATAAATATTTATTGCTCTTTGAATGGTTTGTATTATAGACAAAACATTCTTCCACAAGATGACTTATATTTTGAATCCAAAAGTGTGTTGAAATGTAATAATAAAATATGATTTGAATGAATCCAAGTTTTTCAATTGAGTAAATTGTTAAAATATAATTAAATATATCTTAAATCTAGATGTGATAAGAGAAGAAGTAATGTTTGATATGTAGCATACTCAACCCCACAAATTAGGGTAATATTTTAAACTATAATCTGAAAATTATTTAAGCAAAACCTTACATATACAATATTTTTAATATAATATTGACATAGAAAAGTTATATTTTATAATATTCAAATATATATGACTTTGTCCAAAGGTTTTTTCGTATAAAAAGACGTGCATAGCGTTTAAACTAAAAATTATTTCACTTTTCATCTTATGCTTCGTACTTAACCGAAATTAGCTTTTGCTTTTGTTCATTTTTTTAAGAAAAATTAGAGAAAAATCCTTCGTTGGAAATTAATTTTAAAATGGAATCTGTTCAGTTGTATATGTGAAAATTTAGTTGCACATAACATGAAAGTTCAGTTACACATGGATAGAAGGTCCAATTTTACAATTAATTCTCCAATGAAAGATTTTTCCTCAATTCTCCTGTTTTTTTTTTATCTTTCTCTAAGTTGTTTGAAATATTTATCTACAGGTTAGTTTCATCCAAAATTCTATTGGAAGAAAAGGATTACTGTGAACTAGAAATTATTGCTCAACTATTAGTTCCAATAGATTTAAACATTGATCCTTGTAAAGAAGAAACAATAATGCAACAAATAAAAAGATATCCAGATAAAATTGAGAGTTCTCAATTTTATCATGATTTCAAAGTTCAGCTATAAACCCCACAAATTTCGAAGCACTTGCTTTTGGTTTTGCGGTCAAAGTTGGAGATGAAAATGGTAAGTTATAGCATTAGTAAATTAGAGTCATATGAAAATCCTAAGCTTTAACTCGCCCTTGCAATTTTGATGCAAAGAGATTTTAGATGGACTGAAGATATAGGAGTGGTCGATCTAGTGCTTTCAATGATGATTGAATGCCGAATTTTGGAAATTCTTGGTTGTTCGGTTTTGCAATTGGATGAAGAGGCCAGGAGGAAGGCTTCAAAACCAAGCCATGTTTTTGACGCCGCACTGTTCTATATATTTATATGACATTTTTTTGTAGGCAAATTGAAAATCTGATCGATTAAATAACATTGTTGTGTTTGGAAATAACTTTCATAGAATTGCTTCATCTCAAATACCATGGTATCTCATGTTCTAATCACCGCAAAATCTTGCAATGAGTTTAGAGTCAAAACAGATTTTAAAGATTATTATGAAGACTCTAGTATTAGTGGACTTAGTTATCTTGATGCTTTTAAAATATAAAAGGAATTAGATTTTATAATAATGTTTATTATTCAAATGGTTATTACGAAACACAATATTAATCATAAAACTAAAAATATCATGATTCCATTTTAATTAGAGGGGTATTATGATTTTTTGACAATATTAAAAAATCGCTAATGAGGCTTCTTACATTTGTTAAAAGTGTATGTCTCAATTTGAATTTGGATATTTCAATTAAATTTAAATGGGATTCTTTGTATAATTTAAAAGTGACTACAAACTACATTTTTCATCCCTAAAAACCAAAGAAGGAAATAATGGACCTAGTTATCGAGAGCATCAATGTGTAGATCCATTTGACTCTTCATGAGACATGGAATCTCGTATATCCATTCTTTTGGATGAGATTTGTGGTTTTTTTCCTAATATACTATGAACAGTAAAAATTTTTACCTAAATACTACACACACAATATTATTTACCCATATACTACACTTTATCAGTAAATCTGTGAGACCCACTGACAAAAATCTGAACTCGTTCACGCACTGTGTGAACGAGTTCAGACAATATTTTTTTTTTTAAATTATTGCTCGGAACTCATTCAGCTCCTGAACGAGTTCCAGGCTTTCCCACCTCCCCAATATCCCCCCTTCCCCAGCGCCCCCTCCCCAATTAAAAAAAAAGTTATTTTTTTTATTTTTTTTTAAAAAAATAAGAATGAATTAAGAAGATTCTTTTTTACCATTATTTTTTTGAGTGGATTAGGAAAACCATTATTAAAATTAAATATAAATTCTTAATTTCCACTTCCTTAGTTTATGTGCAATATCAAACTCTAAATTTATTTTTCTTCTAATACAGACTCTAAAAAAATTACAACAGAAGCATGTATTATAAATGAGGAAGGAAAAATTAAGAGCTGTAATACATGCTTCAATTGTAATTTTATGTCACACTAAATAATTGATTAACTATATATAATTTGTAAGGGGTTTGTTTTATTTTTTTTAAGTTAGTTTAAAAGTATTTAAAAAAAAAGAAAATAACTCTTTTTTTTTAATTGGGGAGGGGGGCGCTGGGGAAGGGGGGATATTGGGGGGTGAGAAAGCTTGGAACTCGTTCAAGAGCTGAACGAGTTCCAAACAATAATTTAAAAAAAAAAATTGTCTGAACTCGTTAACGAGTTCATATTTTTGTCAATGGGTCTCACGGATTCATTGACAAAGTGTAGTATATGGGTAAATAATATTGTATGTGTAGTATTTAGGTAAAATTTTTTACTGTTCATAGTATATTAGGAAAAAAATCGAGATTTGTCGAACAATTTTTGCTTTTTTGAAATTCAAAACATTTGCTTTGACAGGAATGATGAATCGTCTCAGGATAGGGAGGGAAGAGGCGAGGACCAACGGGATTCAGATGGATATTTTATTTAGAAACAAGAATGAGATGAAAAGAGAAGACACAAATAAAATAGCAGAATGTCTTATTGGTAAAATCAACAAATTAAGAAATCTTTAATGAGGCCCTTTGTCTAATTAACGATTTGATAAAAATGCAAGCCTGAATCTAGATTTAGATATTTCAAATGGATTTAAATGAAATTTTTCCTAAATTAGATCGTCATGGAAAATGTCACAACGTAATTACATTTTAAAATCTAATTTACCTAATCAATCTAGATATTAGGGCATGTATGGTCTATGGATCCATTACATTTCAATATTCATTAAGATTTGAACATATAATTAATATTCAAATACACAGTTGGGACATGAGTGATCCAATCTCATCAAAGCACTAATAATGTAAAATTGCAATCCTTGAAACTGCCATACCAACAGAAAATTTTGGGAGAATCCAAGAAAAAGCCCATTAAAATTATAAAAAGACAAATCAAAGTTTTGAATTTTTATATTCTCCAACCAAGACACTAGATAAAACAGAGACTTTAAAATGTTAGGGAAAAGACAATTTGCCCATGAAATATTTTTGAAAAAAAATATGAGGAAGTAAGACACGGGCTACAAAACTAAAATTGAAATAGGAAGGGTTACCATTTCTCCTTTGACCAGTTTGCTCCAACTCCCTCTTCCATTTTTCCAATGAGCTTGCTCCACTCACTCCCCCGTTTATTCGACTAATTCGCTCTCACTCTCTCCTTCACGGGCTGATTTGGCCTGTTCAGTCCAAGTTAGTGTACTCTGATATTTTCATTAGATTATATTTTAAATTAGTATTTTCAACTAATAAAATTAGTGATATTAATATTAAAAGATTGAAAATAGACATATTAAAGTTAATGAATTACACTGAATATATATATAAATTTAAATTACTAAACCTATACTTTTTTTTTTTTTTGATACAATAAACCTATACTTTTCTTTATATATTAGTGGATGAACGGCCTCTGTGAGTTTTTTTTTTCACGGGCCACGTAAAAAGAATGTCAGACCAGGAAAAAAAAGTAGGTAGAAAGTGGTTATGCAGTGATGGGCCCAAGACGATCTAATTGGGTGCTTGAATTAAGCCCATATAAATCTTTTGAGGATTTACCGTCTGACGTCATCTTGCCGCCGGTTGAAAGGCGAATCTCACCCCCTGAAAGCTTCAATCAACCTCTTTCCAAGTTGTACTTCTCCGTTTTTATCCTCCAAACCCTAATTCTCCAGTTGATCGGAAACTCTGAAATTCATCTATTGTTTTCCTTCTGTTCCTTCTTCAATCGGCGAAGATGGTTCTAGCTCAGTTAGGGGGGAGCATATCTCGTGCTCTCCAGCAGATGAGCAATGCCACCATAATCGATGAGAAGGTTCTCAATGAGTGTCTTAACGAGATCACCCGTGCTCTTCTTCAATCTGATGTTCAATTCAAGCTCGTACGAGACATGCAGACTAACATCAAGAAGATTGTCAATCTTGACGATCTCGCTGCTGGCCACAACAAACGCAGGATCATTCAACAGGTACGATTTTCTGTTCAATTTGGTCCTTTTTGGTTCCTTGCGTAAATGATAATATGTTTTTAAAATTCTCACGGGAAGAGTTCTTTAGAGGGTATTTCTAAATTTTGCTTGGCTTGATTTCTTGTGGAAGA
>QFDD01005369.1:0-12426 GCA_006871305.1 Vachellia collinsii | reverse complement strand
CTTGGCCCGAATTCCCGGCTCTAGATAGTAGTGTTTTGGGGTCAAGTGATAATGATCATACAGTGTACAAGGAAGCAAAGCAAAGAAACTTATTTTCACACTCTCACAGAAACTAAACATATAAACAACAGCAGACATGCACTGAAAAGAGGAAACCATGTGTACTATGCTACTATAGGCTTATAGCTCCTAAATGTGGATTCATGGCAAAAAGCACTGAAGTTTGTGTGTCCACTGTTGTGAAAGTTTGAGATGCCAAATTGACAATTCATCCACAGATTCCTTTTGAAGATAAACATGATTTACAGAGAAAATTAGATATCACTAATCCACATTATCTTCTTGGTAACACATGAAGTCATGGACATACTCATTGGCTGAGTACAGGAACACTGTCTTCGGTAGCTATTGACTCTGGTGGAGGAGACTTCTTTGCAAGAGATTTGGGAAAATCAACATCATCTTGTATACAACGTTGCTGAGGATGCGACAAGAGCATGCACATGTGACGGAAAATGACACGTACTAACCCTTGCCCACTTTCCAAGATATAGCCCTCATATTCACTTACTTGTTCAAGGGCTTCCACAAGTGTATCGTAGACTGCCTGGGGACAATTTTCAGGTCCAGGTTTGTCATGGAGATACATCACATCCAAAGTGAAAAGCCTTTTGTCCGAAGTATATTGATGCAGTGGTTGCACTGATGAGCGGCAGTAGATGAGAATCTGAGAGAAGGATATCGTATATCAATATATCATTCAATGCATAAAATTGAAACTATACAAACCACCCTATTCATAAGCTATCAATAGTGTGGCTGACTTCAGGTTTTGTGCAGAGCACAAGACCCACAGTCTAATTAGCACCTAAATATTCCTTAATATCAACAGATCGTAATTTAAAAGAAACGACCAATCAGAGACATAACAACAAGGTTGCCCACAACTAACCACTCTGAAAATGCGATTCTGGGCACGGGATTTCTTAGCTTCATGAGCTGCAACTCTGAACAAGTGAGTAAGATCTGGTTGGTCACTGGATGAAGAAGCTGAAAGCCCCCGCATAACAGCAATTGCAGACTCAGCATCATTGCTAAACTCTTTCTTGAGCTGTAAATTATTAGAATACATGAAAAACAAGCATGGTTAGTCCATGCTTCAAATCTCTTCTTTAAGAGAAACAAGCATAAATGTTTTGTAGAGCCATATTTACATGGGAAAAGCATGAAACATGTTATTTATCAATCGCTACACAGATGATCTAATGCACAAATAACGCATCAATTAGCAACAAGAAGAATAACTGCAGATATATTATCACCAGTACGCATGCCTGGGCAGGCAGCATATAAAACTAGGACATTTAATGCATCCTTCCAAACAGTACTTTGTTTATTTTCACAAATACAATATTGTAGAAGCTAATAATAAGTATGCTGGACTGGACAACCATTTTATCAAAAAGAAAATACAGTCTGGGCTTTCCAACCGGAAATAGATGTGTCTACTTCATTAAGTTTCGAGCTTCGAAGGATAAAGCGGCAATGAAGAGAGAAGACTACAAAGGCATCCATGATTCCACTAATCATAATAATGTCTCACAAATTTAAAGCACTACAAGTAGCTATAAGAATGAATAAGATCTTATTCTTCATTCTTCCATGCCGATGTAAAAACGAGTTTCAGAAGATATCCTCAAAAAATAAATTCACAATAGTATGATTCTAATTCTTCGCCCTCAATTAGGCTGTTTCACGATCCACCACTGATTCCCCTCTAGGAGAAATCCTTCCGCCTCTTTGTAACTTCTCTTTTCGTTAAATTGAGGGGATCTACCCCCACCCCTCTTTGTTGTTGTGGTTGGGCGCCCTCATGCTTGCCTGCGTGTGTGACTCCGTACAGCATATAATAACAATAGCAACAAGCGAAGAGGGGGAAGGAGGATGAAAATAACCTATTTCAACCTGTTCCTAAAATCCGAAAGCAAACGGCTGGTTTTCCATTAAACTATGCGCCAAGGAGTCCAGGACTAAACTCTAAATTTACTTTTCAATCAGCTTACAAGCATAACAAAGAACTTGCAAATTAAAACATCGAAGATGAATGTCCCTCCTCTTCCTCAGTTTAATCGATCTTCCATTTTCTTGGGTACCAAAGACAGGAAAGACAGGAATTGGATTAAAAAAAAAAAACCAGAAACAAATGGTGCAAGAAGAAAAAAGTGAAAGTTTCATATGAAATTGGGAGGGAAAAAACAAAGGGAATATACTGGGCGTAGATTGGAGGGGAAGGAGTAAGAGCGAGAAATTTCTTTTGCGTCTTTGACCGCATTTGTCATCAAGCAAACAGAAAGGGAAAAGGGAGATTACCCAAGAAAAAGATTTCCCGAGAGTGGCGAATGCAAAACGATGTTCATGATTGATGGTCAGCTTGGTATTAACAAAGAGAAGGATGGCTTGTTTGATGGAATCCAACCTGGTGAGTGGTCGGCCATTAGAACCAGTGGCCTTCAACTCGACAAGGGATTCAGGATCCACATCCACACAAATCAGTATATCTTCGTTTTTAAAGGGCTTTGATTCCAGCACATACTTACTTGCTCCCGCTGAACTATCTCCCTCGATCCCCTCCATTCTTTCTCCTTCTCCGTATCTGGATTTGCGGAGACGAATCGGTGTTGTGTTTCCTTTGTCTGAAACGTTTCGGTTTTTCCTTTTCTTTTGTAAGGCTTCAAAACTTTCTTTTAGGTATGGACGGAACAGAGTTCATGTAAAATGTCTGTGTTAAAAATTAAAAATTGAGAAATCTCAATTGTTTTAGAGTTGAATTTATTTTCTGTATTTTTATATATAATAAGGAAAAAAAATATACATCTAGCGAAAGGTAAAAAAAAATCATATATTATATGTTATTTGGTATATATTTATTTGTGTTCTTAAATAAATATTTTATTCACGTAAGATGTTTGGAAAATCCCAATCATATGAATAAGTAAAAGGATAGATGGGGGAGAATGTATAAATCTAAGATTTTAAATTTAAGTTGAAATTATCAAAATACCTATGAAATGACCCAACTAACTAACAACTTTTGCAAACTCATTTGGAGCTTCTATAACGATTTTGACAATCTTTTTATCTGGATGTGGATGTTTTATTTTTGAATTAGTTGACAACATTGTTTAATATATTGACCACTTTTTTTAACTCAATAACAATTTCTATATTGATTTTGATAACATCTCCACTTAAGTGTAGAGACTCTTATTCTAAGTCGTTTAATAATATTATTTAACATATTATCCATTTTTTTTAAATGAAGTGACATGGATTGATTTTGATAGCAGTCACAATTAGGTTTGAATGTTTTCATTCTGAATTGGTTAACAATATTACTTAACATATTAACCACATTTTTAAATTCAATAACAACTTATGTAACTGTGTTATATTACTAAAAGTTAGATTGATTTTTTCCCTTAAATTTTGAAATGTTGAATTCTTACATTCACCTATCTATCATTATGCTTATTCATATGATCTTTTTGGAATTTAGGAATTTTTAAATTCAAGAGGTATTTTTTTTGAAGAATTTCCCTTCTAAGCTGTATATTGCTTATAATTAAAGGGGTTATCCAAAATATATAGATTTATTAATTATTACTGTAAATTGTAAACGGAGAGTTGGAATAGATGACTGAATTCCGTTCTTATTAACTAAATAATCAGACTTTGACTGAATCAGCATGGGCATTAGGTAGGCAAACAGGGAGATTTTAGTACTTTTCTGTTGACTATCTCATCAATTCTCTAAAACCCTGCAGGAGGTGCTTGTTTTGGGGATTTATTGCAAGGAATAGTTTGCTTGTTTCTTTTTCTTGTTCGTCCTTGGAAGGCTTGGTTTTTTGAAAAGTGAAGAGAGTGATTCCTTACTCTGAAAGAATTACAAAAAATCATCGCTGGCTGTAGGGTCCAGCGGCAATTACAAAGGAAACAGAAACAAATTGGAGCACCAAAACGGTAACCGATAAAGCAGCTTGGTTAACTGACCCTCAATTTAAGAAACACCACTCCTACCTAATGCTAATGTCAACAAGCCTGGAAAGCTCTGTTTGGGATGAAACCACGGGTATAATAGATGGTTACCATGCATTTTTCTTTGAATCTTAAAGGTACATGGTGGGTGATTCTGCTTAGGAAATGGCTAGAGCAGTTTCAAATGAGGGAAAATTGAACCTGATTTGAACGAAAACTTTATATTCATAGTGTGATTGCGTTGGCTCTCTCCGTTTATCATGAATACTGACCATTGTCATTTCTTATTTTTCATCTTCTTAAACTTGGTTTCATCACTCTATCTTCAATTAGGGATACTCTTAACGCACACCATCAACAAGGTTTTACGAAATTCGCACTGCGAAAATAAAGAAACAAGGGAACATCTTTTCTTGTGCCCTGACTTTTAGTAGAGCCCAATCCATGGTTTATATCAAGTAGTGAAGAAAACGCAGCCATAGGGATGGATACAATTACATACACATTGGGGATCATTCACATGAAAAATACTCAATTCTTATTTTACATATTTATAGGTGAGTACGAGAAGTTGCATCACACAGCCACGCGAAGGTATAGGATACATGCTGTCAAAATGATTTATCTTTTATGATGTTCATTTAGTTGTGTCTGACAAAGAGCTGCGTAACTGAGATTTCAATATTATTTAATTTCTGTTTTGTTCCTAGGTAGCCATATTCAAAATTGTCCATTGCTTGTTATCTGTTTGATCTCTGTGAAGATCACCGGTGAGCTTCTGCTCCAATCCACTCACTCATCATCCATATTAACAAACTTTCAGGCATTCTAATCGAAGAAAAAGGGGAAAAATCTGAGAGATATGGAGATGAATGTAGCTGCCTTAAATTTGAAGGGAACCATAATTTGGTAGGTGGCCTCCAATCGTGAACGAGCAGCGAATTACATATAGGCACCGTGCAAAAGGTGGCTTGTTTAGATATAAATCAACAAACACCCGTGTCTGACTTGAGTGCCGATTATACAAAAAAGACCAAAAACTAAATCTCAATGTCACCAGATTATTGTATCTTGAAACTACAGGCAAAACATGTTTCAAGGATCTTCGTCCGGTTTTCCATTTTGGCTCCAAGCGGCAGTCAAGTGGCTATCGAATCAGCCCCTGCTGCTGACTCTATTATGAAGCCTTTCTTGTTTCTTCCCTCTAAATGCCTACGAAATTACCACTTCATCGACTAAAACAGAAATACACAAAAACACTAAACCATTGAAATCATGTTAAAAGAAATGAGAACGTAACCCAAAACAACTAAAGAGAGAATAATCCCGCTCGCGGAATAAGGGCTGCCCAGCAGCAGAGGGATCGATCGACTATGCCTGGAGATACAACCCGCACTGAGAGTGAGAGGTATTGAATGGCATCTTAAATACTCAATGAGGAAACCCTAGAGCTTTCGTAAATTTACCATAATACCACCGTATGGACTACTAGATTGTGGCCCTTTAATCTAGTTTGGGCCTGGCATTCTCCAAAACATGTTGGGCCTGAGCATTGTTCAAAATAAATTTGGGCCTAATGCAGTTTTATTGCCTGGGAGATAGAAATATCCCGAGGGAAAATAATTAACCAAGTCGCCATGTCTGACTTGTCATACGCTTTGGTTTGGTAGGTGCGGTGCTGCTGCCATCTTATTCCTATGTCCTGATTCCTGAACACGTTTTATGGCGCGAGAGAAGGAGAGCCAGCATCGAGATCGAGTCGGTTTGGATTGACTGTGGACTGTTTGGAGGATAGAGTCATTATTATAATTTTGACTTTTCGGTTCTTGTTCTGATTCAGCTCTCCCTTAAATATATTGTTAAAGGGACTCGCATTTATATTTTCTTATTATTCTGGGCATTCCGCTCGTCATTCTCAACTCCGGCTTCTTTGCGAAGCATTGAAGCTTTAAGTTTTTCTCTTTTTAGTTTGGATTTTCCAAATCAATTTCTGCCGATCCGCTTTAGAATTTCGGAACGATGAACTCTACCACATATTCTCGGGTTAGTCCCGGCACCGTCTTACGTGATTCCAATCTTCATCGTTTGGATCGTCAACTTTCGCGGTAAGTCGCTGCTGATGAGTTATTCTATAAAAATGACATTGGCATATTAATTTGTCTTTCTTGCAAGATTAATCTAGACAAACATATTTGCTTTGTCAACTGTTTACTTCGATTAACGGATTGGAATCTAAAACTCTTTCCTCAACTCTAATTTTATACATCGCCGCAATTTTATTGCCTTTAATACTGCGAAAGGATCATGCTTGTCTGATTTTCATAGCCTTCTCCCTGTATCGTAAGGTTCGGTTCCTCAGCTTACCCTAATTAAGATAATCAAGATATATGGTTTCAAATTGACTAAGAAATTTCTCTCCACACCCTGCCCTAAAGTTTCAATGTCGAATGTGAGTTATTTGTAGCATGTTGGCGTAATGCATATTACTTATTGCCAGTTCTACTGTTAGGCCAAAAGGGTGAAGCTTGATTTATTAAAAAAAAAAAAACTGCTACAAATTTTTTAGAACTTTTAAGCTGTAGAGTATGGAAATGTTCTATTAGTCAGCCATTAACATGTATCATTTTCATTCGTGTGTGGTTCTCTCATTGTCCATTCTTAATTGTTTTTTGTGAACACTGAAGTTTTGCCGTGAAACAACTATCATAGCCTCAATGGTGTTCAGTTTTCTGCATTTTGAGCTGACTTTTAGAAGCTTAATATTAACCGGATAATTTGATTAGTTTTGCAATCGTCCGTAGACATTTTAATAAAAAAATTGGTTGCTAGTCAGTATTTGTTGCTCTGCTGCCTTCGTCATTTTAGTCACTATTTAAACTCAGCCCCTCTGTTTGCAGGCCCTGCTTTGGCACAAGATATCTTACATATGTCCCTGGCTACTCAGGTCGTAACAAGTCTACATCTCAAGCATCCTTGATTATGTGTTGTAGCTCGGTTAATCAAAGAAATGGTATGATGAGGGGAACTGTTTGTTGGGATCCCTTCAGCAGGAGAAACATAGTGGGTCAGACATTTTGTTCTGTGGGTACATGCACATATGACGGCCCTTCTTTAGAATCACCTTCCCATGTTATGGAAGAAAAAGTTGGGGTGCTGCTTCTCAATCTTGGAGGACCAGAGACACTGAATGATGTTCAACCTTTTCTGTTCAATCTTTTTGCTGACCCTGTATGTTAGTTGGCACTTAAATGATTTCTGTTTGGCTTAATTCTGTTTGCTAATACTTTCCTTGCATTGAAATAGGATATCATTCGTCTCCCAAGGTTGTTCAGGTTCCTACAGCGGCCATTGGCAAAATTGATTTCTGTTCTTCGGGCACCTAAATCCAAGGAAGGATATGCAGCTATTGGAGGTGGCTCCCCTTTACGAAAAATTACAGATAAACAGGTGGACTGCACTTTCTGTTCCTTTGACTTTCTTTCTTTTATGGCTTTCCTTTAACCTTTAGCCTTCACTGAGAGGAATACTATTATTTCCATCATTGTCTATTCAGCATTCTGCTTATTAATGGTTTTGAATGTATTTGATGTTGGCAATCGCATTCTTACCTTTTGTGGCACTCTTGCAGGCACATGCACTTAAAATGGCTTTAGAAGCAAAGGGCCTTTCTGCTAATGTTTATGTTGGAATGCGATACTGGTATCCATTCACCGAAGAAGCTGTTCAGCAAGTAAGTCCATGCTACTGTAGGTGGTATTTTAAAATTTTATCACCTCCATATTGTTCTTATATTTCCTGGACATTATTGTTTTCTTTCAGAAATGAATGGCTTACAGGGTAATTAATGAGGATTTAAAATCATGTATTCTGATATTCAGTCAATAACTTCGATTTGAAGATAAAAATTAAATGTTGATATTCAGTCCATTAGCTTAGATTTGAAGATAAAAATCAAATGTTTGTTATACGTATGCTTGACAGATTAAGAGGGATGGGATAACGAAGCTTGTGGTGCTGCCTCTCTATCCCCAGTTTTCTATTTCAACCACTGGATCAAGCATCCGTGTTCTCCAACATGCTTTTAGGTGCATATAACTCCTTTAACACCTCCTAGTCAAATCTGTAAATAATTTAATTTAAATTTAAAATATATTGTTTTTTTTAAATTGTCAGGGAAGATAAATATTTGTCCAGTCTGCCTGTTTCTATTATCGACTCTTGGTATCAACGAGAAGGTTATATTAAGTCAATGGCGGATTTAATTGAGGAAGAGCTTCAGACTTTTCCAAAACCAAGTGAGGTGGGCTGTATTTTTGTATTGATTGATTTATTCTGTTCTCTTGGGGCAATATATGTGAAACTTTCGCTATATGGACATGTCATCAATCCTTAGTTAACTTAGGTGATGTTATGTGTTTGACTCCAATTTGATCCATGGTTTCTGTTATTTTTTTATTATATTAGGTAATGGTGTTTTTTAGTGCCCATGGTGTACCTGTCAGTTATGTTGAAGATGCGGGGGATCCATATCGAGATCAAATGGAGGAATGCATTTTCTTGATCATGCAGGAGTTGAAAGCTAGAGGAATCAACAATGAGCACACTCTTGCTTATCAGGTGGTTGTTATAATTGAGCACTTTATTCTCATATGGCTTCTCATGTATCAATCTGGCTAATATTGCTTAGTTACTTGATGTTTACTGTCTGACTTATATTCTTGCTTGCTTTTTGTAACTCTTCTCTTTCTGGCTATTGTCATTTTTTTGTTGGATGAATTTCCAGAGCCGAGTGGGTCCTGTACAGTGGCTGAAACCGTACACAGATGAAGTTCTTGTTGAACTTGGCCAGAAAGGTGTGAAGAGTCTGTTGGCCGTCCCTGTAAGGTAAGGATATTTTTGTCATTTCATATTTAAGTTCTATAGAATAAAAGCTCTAGGTTTCAGTTTTGCCATATCACTTTTATCATTACACTTTGAATTTTCTATCTTTATTTCTTCCTTTTAAAATACAAGATAATGAAGTGTTTTAATTTTGAAATTTCAAACAGCTAAGCACTCACCATATTCTTCAAAAGATCTTTATTTACAAAATATAACTAAATTCGCAGTTGCATGATTTTAAGTGACAACTCACTATTAAAACATTTTATTTGATTATTTTGAGATGTGTTAGTTAATGAGTAGATCAGTTGGCAACCAAGAGAACTAAATTCTGCAAAGATGAAGTCTGAATTACAAGTTTGTTGGTGTTAAAATAGTTTGTTTCTCTCTTATCCCAGCTTTGTGAGTGAGCACATTGAGACCCTTGAAGAAATTGATATGGAGTACAAGCATTTGGCTCTTGAATCTGGTATCAAGAATTGGGGACGTGTTCCTGCACTTGGTACCAATCATTCCTTCATTATAGACCTTGCTGATGCTGTAATAGAAGCTCTCCCTTCAGCCACAGCCATGTATTCACCAACCAGCTCCTCTGAAGTTGTTGAACATGATGATCCTGTAAGATATATAATCAAAATGTTCTTCGGGTCAATCTTGGCGTTCATCCTGCTTTTGTCACCCAAAATGATTGCAGCATTCAAAAATCATGTCATCTGAGAATTAAACACTGCCTGCTGACTTCAATGACACCGAGGGCGGATAGCTGAAGCTTTTTCCAATAACAGATTATGGGTATACCGTATACGTGTTTTCTTCAATTCCTTTGATCCTCTAACGCAGACAGAGTGGAGATTAAAAAGTATCAGTAGAGCTAAACCCCATCTGTAACTTTGCCTTCCTTTTTATTTCCTTTGTATAGTTTTCTGAGTGATATAGTTTTCATTGCGCTTTTTCTGATTTTTTATGAGCATTGAACTTCATCAAGATTTGTCTGAATAGAATTATTTTTAGGCGTATCCCTGCATTGTCAGCTATCTGTCTTCCAACATTCGTGTCTTGGCGCTCCCGTTTTCTTGCCTTTCCCTTAAATGAGTTAGAAAAACTATTTGATACTATAAGTATATAATACTTGTTTTAGAATAATCAATGATGCTTTTTTTTTTTTTGGAGTGAAACAATAGCGAATGATATTAAGACATAATACAGATTCACACAAAGTGACTAAAGGTGTATTTATATTAGTGATAGAAGCTACTTTTCCAAAGTGATTTACAGTCTACTAGGTAAATATATAAAAAAATTTTATCTTGATTTACGTAAATATGATTTATCAACATTTTGGTAAACATGCACTAATTAGATGGAACTCACTAGTCACTTGTGTCCTCCTTTTTTTTTGAGGGGCCACGCAACGGATGATTTGATGTCAATGGTTACGGCCTTACCGGATAAATGTGGGTATCTCGTATGCCCTGGAATCTTGTATCGAGTAATTTTTACAGTGCCCTTTCAAGACAATTCAAACAACTGGCCCGACGTTTTTGTGCGACTGTCAAATGGCAATGGCAACTTTTTGCTTAGTGAGAATGAAACAGAACCCTTTTGAACTTCGGCTTCTCGACCTCTTATCTCAGTTCAGATAACTTAGTGCGGACCTATTACATGAAGTGGGATTGCTGATTGTGACTGAATGCTCCTGGAAATTATCATAAATTTATAGGAATTAACTTGGAAAGAGATTTATTTGCCTCATTACGCACAACGGATATATCTAGATAAAGAGTTGTTTTGTCGTTTTTGGAAGTGACAACAAAACAAACAGATAAGGAAAGTCTGCGTCAGCATGTTACTTGCCTGAAGGGAGGGCACTTGCTGAATTTTCCAGTTTTTGCGCTTATTTTAGTTAATGAAAAAGATCAAATCCATCTTTGTCACCAACACAAAACAGTGAAGAGAGAGAGAGAGGTGAAATGATAGATAGTTGCTGGGTCGCAATCGACTCCGGTGCAGAGATGCTACAGTTTAATGTTGGCATGAAGAAGGAAAGAATCAAATCTAAGAAATTATCACTCATAGGCACTAATTCCAGCTCCAGTTGTCCGGCATATGAAAGAAATTAGTTACGCTAAAAAGGCACACCACAATTTATGAGTTTACCATAGGCTCTCATTTATTCACCAGTCTCTTCAACATACATAAGAAGCTTAAAGAAGTAGATGCAAATCCAAAATGACTGAAATTCCACAAAGGCTGAGCAGAACGACAAACAACAAATAACGTGCTCAGATATGAATGTGATCTGTAACATTTCAATACATTCTTTCCCTTTGCAAAGTCTTCACCAAAGCATACTATTAGTGTATGGCTTATTTAACATGAGGATACAGCTTGAAGACCAAGACAAAGTTGATAGACCTCACTTTGTCCACCACAAGAGGAAGTCCTTACGCCTATTGATCTTCTTCTGCAACTGCAGGAGACCATATAGTAAGGCCTCAGCAGTTGGCGGGCATCCTGGAACATATATGTCAACAGGAACGATTCTGTCACATCCTCGAACAACAGAGTAGGAGTAGTGATAGTATCCTCCTCCATTAGCACAACTCCCCATAGAGATGACCCATCTAGGCTCCGGCATTTGATCATAAACCCTACAAGAATGTTTATTCAGTACCAACAACAGTGAAGTTGGAGAACCTAGTCAAAGTGCAATATATAACTAACGTTTCGACTTCCTACGAAACGAAGTGAAACTGAAAACATCATGAACTTTAATTCTTAGAAGGAGAGGAGTGATGAAAAATGGATCACGACCATGGAAGTTAAAGTCAAAACTATAGCAGAGATATCATAAATATGAACCAACAAGAGCATGAAATCAAAGTGCGGAAGAATCAAAGTTTAAAGCCTACAAGAATTTTTCAGTATCAAGACCAGTGAAATACATGGAATTAATTCTGAGGAAGAGAGTGATTAAAAAGAAAAGGATCACAGAACTCTAGTCTAGTTGAAATATCTAACACCAAGTAGATAGTTAACAGAATTATAATTGACGTTAATAAGCATCTTAAGACACTCAAAAGCGTGGATAAAATGAAAGTGCAACAGCAGCACCTAACCAGTGAATCAGCAAGCTTAGTGATGTTTCAGGGGGGGGGGGATTAAGAACAGATAAACAAAGATGAACAACCTAGAATCTTACTTCATATTTGTAGGAACTTTGTTTTGGCACACAGTATTTATTGAATGAAAATGCTTTCTACAACCACACTCCAGCAGAGAACCCTCATAGTCAAAATGGCACAATATACCAAGAGTGGGCATTCCATTCAGTATTATCAACAACCCCGTGACAGCCTCCAGAAACACATGAAAGCATTGGCTAAATTTCAAGAAATTTTAGGTATTATTTAGCTCAACGCCCAAGTACTTCAGATTATTCTTAGGACTAGTTCAAGAAAGATGAGAGGAATAAGAATGCGATCCGAGGAACAAAAACATGCACATTTC
>QFDD01005367.1:0-12158 GCA_006871305.1 Vachellia collinsii | reverse complement strand
CACTAGAAACTCTAGGTTTTCTCCTTCTTGACTTCAATAACACTATAATACAGAAAATAAACCGATCAAATGGAAGAGGAGGACCAAGAATTAAGAAATATGGAAGATTTCAAGCCCAAAATCATACCTTTTCTTGGATTTTTGGCTTTATTTTGCCTCTTCCTTCTTCTTCTCTCTTCATTTTCGTCTCCCTCACTATTGCTCTTGGTGTGCACGAAAATGGGAGCTGAAATGGATGGTTCAAGAAGCTCTTAGACTCTTAAAAAAATCTACATGTGTCTTTAATATGTGGGGTCTGTTTGAACTAATAAAGTAACTTTACTCTGATATTTTCTACCACATAGTTAAAATATCTCTTTTTGTTTTCATCTTTTCATTAGAGAATGACATGTGGCATATCTTAGTCCCCACAGTCTGCTTTATACAGATAAAGTTACTTTAGTTGTACATAAAGTTACTTTATAGGGCCGAAAATACTTTTTGGAAATTCCCTGGTCACTTAACCAGTTTAGGGTCATTAAAAATTTCCAAAATTCATGTGATAGCTCCAGGATTTTTCTTTCCTCATTCTGCTTCCAGAATTATCTTTAATTAATTTTTGAAATAAAACCCTAATTCATGGTTTTCATATCCTTTCCTTTCGTTCCGGCAAACTGTTTCTGACCTTCTCTTGGAATCAATTTTATAATTTTCAGCAATTTCTAAGATATTTATCCTTGTTTTGAAATAATTATATTTAATTAATTAATTATTTAATATCTAAATATTAAATAATCTTTAAAATTCCCGTAAAGGTTATTCTTGTCATTCTGACATGAACCAGGCCTCAATTACTGATCAGTGAATTTTTCTCTATCTTTTGGCACTTTGTAAATTTTTTTGATATTTGGCCAAACTTTGACCAAATGCCCCTTTGACTTTTCTCAATTAACCAAAATGCCCTTAAATTTCAAAAATGACAATTTGGTCCCAAGAAATTTCAAATTTACACTTAGGTCTCTATTTCAAAATGTCACTTTGGTCCCTTAATTTCACAAAATGACACTTTGGTTCCTTACTTTTCAAAATGACGAATTTTGCCCTCACTTTTCTACTTTTGGCAAATGACATTTTTCACCCTTTTTCTTTTCTTTCATCATTCAAACCCTCAATTAGTCTTTAGTAAGTTGTTTAGCTTCTATATCCAGTTATCGAAAAACTGGATATTACACATCACATGTCTCAAGAATCAATAATACATCTTCCTGATGTCTCATTCTCCATTAGTCATAAAGTAATCAGCCATAGATTCTGATCGAGTAACATGAGTCTCATACCTAGGGATAAAGTCAATCAGGGGTCTATTTGCATTAGACCAATTATCAAACCAGAATGATAATCTATTACCATTTCCAATCTTCTAGCCCACTCCTCACTAGAACTTTTCCCATACTTGACATATTTCTCCCCATGTGATTAATGAGCTCTGGTTCTGCACAAGAACTAGCATCTTTGTGGTACCACAACCATACTTAGCTCTGAGTAGCTGGACCTATAAGGTATCACGATTATAGATAAGACCACAACAAAGTTTCATGATAAAAGCCTAATTCTATCTCCTTAGATCTGTAATGCCCAAACCTCCTATATGCCTTTCCTAAACCACTTGATTCCAAGACAATAAATGAAGCTTACGACTCTCATCCATATACCCCCACAGAAAACCTCTATTCTTTTTCTCCAACTTATTAATAACACACCTCATGAGCAACATGGTTTGCATATAATAGCGAAAGAGTGATGATTATACTGCCCTCACTAAGGTAGTACACCCCGCCATATTCAGATAGTTCTTCTTCCACCCAAAGAGTCTCTTCTGAGTCACCTACAGAATAAGTGTAAAAAGTGACGTATGAAGATCACTTATGAATTAACGAAATCCCTAAATACTTCCCCGTACCACTTATATGCCCTACCCCCAATGCTATGCTAAGGCTTGATATTCAGTGAGAGCAAACATTACATGAGAAACAAATTCTAGTATTTCCTTTATTCAATTTCTTTCTCAACCAACAGAAAGCATCAATGTAACGAACCATGGTCTCCACCTAGGAATTAGAAGGTTCTCCAAAGAGGATAAGATCATCTGTAAAGAACATCTGAGAAACTGGAGGCATTTCGGAGTTTATCTTGATAGGTTCCAATTCACTGCTGCATCCCTAATGATGTGATTGAGGCGTTCCAAACATAGAGTAAAGATGTACGGGGACATGAGATCACCCTGTCTAATCCCCCTGGAAGGATGGAACTTCTAAGTAGTTTCTATTTGCCATAACACACTCACAGCAGAAGTAGAAATGCAAGCCATAATCAGTTCACATATTCTACCTTGTATGACCAATTTAAGGAGAGCATCTTGGATGAAAGTCCATTCTAGTTTGTCATATGCTTTCTCCAAGTCAACTTTCATAGCCAGCCGACCTATCTTGCCCCATTTATTTTTCATTTAATGAATAACCTCCTGAGCAACAATGATATTATCACTACTTTGTCTTCTAGAGATGACACTACATTAGTGGTTTCCAACTACTTTCCCCATAATTGATGAGTCTTCAACTAATGATCTTGGTGATAACCTTGTAACTGACATTACATAACAGGATGGGTTTGAAGTCCTTTATTCTCTCATGGTTCTCTTTCTTTTGAATGAGGACAACATTTGTGTCATTGACTTCTTGAACTTTGGTAAGCTCTGCAAACATTTCCTTCACCAATCCACAAAGAGACTCACCTATGGTGTGCCAAAACTCATGGTAAAAGAAGGCTTGAATATCATCAGGCCCCAGAGCTTTAAAGGCCCCCAAATCGAAAACTTCCTATTTAATTTCTTCCTTACTAACTTTTGCATGAATGATGGAGAGATCTTCTGTTGAGAGGTTTGGAAACATATAAAGGGTATCTATGTTCAAGTTTAGAACCTACTCACTACAAAACATCCTCTAGTAAAAGTCAAGAGCAATATTCTTGAGTTGATTTTGATCATACACCCATTCACCTTTTGAATCTTTAAGACCTTCGACTAAATTTCTATGTCTTCTGATTATCGTTGAAGAATGAAAGAACCCCATTATAGCCAGTTACAATGAGATTTTTTATACCATATATGTCCCTCTTGAGCTAGGGCTTTATTATATTCATTTCACAATTCCTTCTCTATTTGTAAGAGATGTTGATTATCCCTATGAGACCTTAACCTCTCAATGCCTTTAATTCTTCATAATAGTTTCATTTTCTTTGTAGGAATATTACCCATATGCTCTTTGTTCCACCTCAATGCTTTTTCTGTAAAGGAGGTCACATTTGTTTTCCAATTCCCTATAATCCACCTTTGTTGTACTATACTTCAGAAATCCTCCTCTAGAAGCCACGTAGCTTGGCAGCAAAAATGTGATATTCAAGGTCTATGACAAACCAGCGCAGAAACTCTCACAAACAAGGGGCGATGATTAGAGCCAAACTTACAGAGATGAAACTCTAGTTTGATGGAAATTAAGTCACAAACTCCATTTGGATGAACAAGTAATATTTATAATTAAGTCATCAAAAATGCTATAAGTTATATTTTTCATACCATTTATTAAAATCATAATGTAAATTGTTACAAAATAATAATTACGAAAAGTAAGATGTGGCTTCTAGCCATGTTACCAAGACAATTAAGGGTGCTGGCCATAAATGGCTTCTAGCTATTTAATAAGATAGAATATATATATATATATATATGACTTCTAGTTTATAATTTCAAAATAGGAAAAAAGTTGTATAACTTCTAGCCATGTAATTTTATAATAGGAAATACAAAAAACGTTATATGGCTCCTAGTCAAAATAAGGTAAACATGAAAATTATATGACATATGATCGAATAAATTAAAATATGAAATTAAAATTATATGGCTTTCCATTTAATAAAATAGAAAATAAAATTTATATGGCTTATAGCCATATAATCTAAAAATAAGAAATTAAAGGCATATGGCTTTTTTTTCCATATAATAAGATAGTAGATAAAAGTTTTATGGCTTTCGGCCATATATTCACAAATAGGAAATTAACGTTATATGGTTTCTAACCATATATTCTCAAAATAAGAAATTAAAGTTATATGTCTTCTGTCCATATATTTTGAAAATAGGAAATTAAAGGAATATGGCTTATGACCATATAATGTGATAGAAAATAAAAGAAATATGGATTCTAGTCATCTCTTCTCAAAATTATAAATTAAACCTAATTTTCTTGCAGACTAATTCAAATAAAGAATTTAATCACACAAAATCCATACAACAAGGAATTTACAACTATCCTTGTTATTTCAAATTATGATATCTCCTAACAGTTGGTAAAACCAATAGCACCCTATCTGTAACTATCACCACTCAGCATGGCCACAATTCTCTCCACATGGGTATGAGAGTTCTTTCTTATCTCCATGAGAGTGTGAGGGTTTTCCGATTCATATCTGAGTGAAACTCTGCTACTCCTATGTGGCTTGTGAGTGAGAGAAGCCGCCGCTTGTTGGCAAGGCTTCAATTTTGATTTGGTGATGGAGATTTTTGGAAGCAAGACAGTAATAGAAGCGGATTCACTAGTCTAGAAAGAGGATTGCGATAGATTATCAAAGAAATACATCCTAGCTAGAAAATTGATCACAAAAAAGGAATTGGTAGCTACACAATTCTTATGGCTATGCAAAAAGAGTGGAATCTGAAGGAAGGCCTGAAGATAATAGAAACTTGTAAGAACAATTTTTTTTATTACAGTGGATCCAAAGGAGGAGGGAAAGTGAATCTTGCGAGGGAGACCTTGCTCTGTGTAAGGACATTCGCTTAGCCTACAAGATCAAAACCAATACATGATTATGGATGAGATCGGGTTCAACAAATATCTATTCTAGATCCAGTGAGATCGACTTCAACAATTGTCCATTCTGGATCCAGTTGCACGAGATACTTCTGGAAGCTATGAACTCAGAGAATATTCATCACTTTGGCACAAAATTTGGGAGAGTAGTAATGCTGGAGGATTCTGGATGCTTAGAATCAGAGGAATGCAGTTTCCTAAGGTTTCTAGAGGTTGTAGACATACACAAAGCTCTAATTGCAAGTTTCTAGATTGTTAGGCTGAATGGATGAAGATCTTAGGCAAAGGTGAAGCATGAGAAATTGCCCAATTTCTATTTCAAATGCACACAAATAAACTAGAAATTTCAAACCTACAACACCGAGTGCTTGAGATTTGAGATAAATCCAAATGAACCACATTATGGTCTGTGGTTGAGTGTAGGAAAGGCGAAAATAATTGAAGAAGCATTGATGGTAGATGATATAGAGTGGTTCAAATCTGAAGAGGCTAGTAGAAAAGGAAAAGAAGTTAAGGCAACGAAGGTAGTAGATATTGAAGATGAGGTATGTTATCCAACTATCTTCCTAAAGACTAACCTGAGAGATAATTCTGATTGTGAAGAAGCTAGAAATATGAACCAATAGAAGGAAGAATCTAAATGTGTTCTGAATGTGAATGTTGTAGTCAGGACACAAAATAAATCTAGTATCCCTGACCATAGGAAGCAAGTAAGAATGGATAGGAAGGATGATTGGTATATTTTAGAAGAGAAAATTGGAACTGGAACACTGATTGAGACGGGATGTCGCCTTCCAGTTCGATACAAGATGATTGCACCAAAATAATGTAATATAGTGGGTGACCTATCATTCTTCTTAAGAAGTGGTTTATTGATTTTTCTAATCTAAATTGGCCATTAAAAACATGTTAAACTAGGAATAAACGGGGGGTTTTAAATTGTAAATGCTATGATGCAATAAAAAGGGAAATGTAAAAGGTAAATCTTTTTTGTCTTTTCAAAAGATGGAAATATAATTTGGATTAAGAGGGTATGCGATGAGATAGAATCTTGATAATGGAATTTCAGCTTTCATTGCTCTTACTTTGATAGAGGAGTTTAATCTCTCTGAGGCTAGATGAAAACATCAATCAATCGCTTGGGTCCAATGATTTAATTAATGAAAACTCACTTGAATCCAAGTTGATTAACACTTCTTAAAACACTGTTAAAAACCACTTAGAATGCAAATGAATGAATAATGCTCATGCTCTTAATGGATTACAATCACAACCAGAGAAACCAAGTAACAATTCAACTATCAACAATCATTGACAATTAAAGGAAACAAGGGATCTAAAATGAAATATAGATATACGAATCAACATGAAACAACATTCAATCCAAATGCATAGTCGAATAAAAGATTATGAACTGTAATCATAGTTTACATAGCAACAGAAATCCCTAAATCTAGAAATCTCCACGAGTATTCAAATATGAGATTAGACTAAGAACACTCCCCAATGAATCCATAAGCTCAAGCTTTATTCTCCATCACCAAGAGGTTAGGGTTGTAACCTCTAATAGCTCCAACAATATAGCAAACACTCCAGAAACTTTTTGCCATGAGAGGAATGGTAATGGGTATGGAAATGTATAGGAAAGATTGTTGGAAGTGGATTGATCAGTTTGGAATGGTGAGAAATAGTGTAGAAAAGAAGGGGATGAATGGGATTTGTTGGTTGCTTCAGAGAGAGAGGCTAGGCTCCAAGACTTGCAAATTTTCAGAAAAATGGGCGTTCCTTCCTATGGTGGCTACTTCCTTAGATATAGGAGGTTGCTGACCTAATCCAAAATAGGCAGCTGCATTTTCATGCTTTGAGGTCGCAACTACACACATAGTATGTCACGAATCAATTATGTTTTGGTTGGACATGATTAATTTTAGTTGCGACCTGATGGTTAATATATCATTCTGGCGTCATGTCCAAGTCATGACTTAATTGGTTGAGTCGCAACACGTTAGGCATAGTGGCACCTCCTACTTGCATTCCTTCATCTCAATGAACTACAGTACCTTCAAAACTCATTCTTGGGCTTAAAGATCTCTTCCATATGCTTGCAACAAAAGCAAAGGGCCTTTTAAAAGATCAAACAATGCAATTCAAGGAATGTGCAGTTGGATGAGATAATTCACTCCTTTTCCCCCTTATATTAGTAAATTTCCAAAGCATAGATTGATGTAGATAAAAGAGGCATAAATGCATGCAAGAAGGGGTAAAAGTGTCACAAGATGCTGAAAAGTAGGCAGGAAAACCATGTGAATATTGGTATCAATCAAATGCTATTGACAAAAGAAATACCTAGTAAAAGATAGGCTAGTGGTGTTGAAAATTATGTTGTAGATGAGGTAGAATCTCCTCTAGCAGAAGTAGAAAACAATGGAAAAGCTAGTGTGCCATATTGAAGAAAGAAATTATCTCTAAAATGTTTGAGAAATTATGTAGAATTCATATAAAGCATAGTTTTGAAGAAGAATTGGTAGCAGAGGAGATTAAATATAGAAAAATGATGTATGTTCTGTGGAAGAGAACATGCATATTTCTATGTACTCAGACAAGTTGAAAAGTGAAGAGTAAGCAAAAAAAAGATTATAAAAAATGCTTATCAGAAGGAAGGAAGCAAGATAAGGAGATCCAGAAGTAGAGGATGTCTGAAGGAGATCCTTGTAAACATAGTGCATAAGGAAAGAAAAGTTTGTGAATTTTTTAAAGAGGCTAGGAAATAATGGCTGGCCTACAACAACCACCAAGTCACCATGAAGGTTCTATCTTGGAATTGTGGAGGCCTAGGAGTAGGTCTTGACAATTAAAAATTTGAGAGAAGTGAATCAAAAATATAATCCCTCAATTATATTTCTAGTGGAAACAAAGATGAAACAGAAAAAAGTAATATGATTTCTTAGGAGATGTGGTTTTGAGATGGAGTTGTATGTTGAACCAAAGGGGTTGTTGAGAGGATTGGCATTGTGGTGGAAGAAGGAAGCTACAATTGAGATTCTGTATAGTTCATAAAATATTATACACACTAGAATATCATCTACTATGTTAAGAAATCCATAATTCATGTCATTCATTCATGGTCATCTAAAGGAAAAAGAAAGAAGAATTGTGTGGGAAAAATTACATGGCCTTGCAAGGGAAGTATCAGCCTCTTGGTGTTGCATTGGGGACTTTAATGACTTAGCATCTATAATAGAGAAAGAAGGAGGAAAACCAAGTGTTGTTAGAAGAGTCCTAATTTTCCAGAAGGTATTATCTGATTGTAATTTACTGGATTTAGAGTTCAAGGGGGCTAGATTTACTTGGAACAATGGAAGAATAGGTGCTGACCATATTAAAGAATGGTTAGATAAATGTGTTGCTAATGTTGAATTTAGAGAAGAATTTGAAAATGCCATGATTTTTCACATAGAACCTTTTGGATCTGATCACCACATACTCTTGTTAGATTGCTACTATGATGATGAGAAGTCTCCAAGAAGATTCAAATTTGAAGCCATGTGAGTTAAACATAGAAGCTATAAGGAGGTGTTGAGGAAAGGATAGAATTCAGTAGAATCAAGGGAGCCTTTGGGGGTGCAGAAAATAAAGAAAAGACTGAAAGCTTGTAGACGTCAATTAATTCATTGGAGCAAAGTTGAGTTGCCAAACAGAAAAAAAAAATTGATGAGTTGTTAACGGAATTAAAGAGATATAGAGAGGGAACATATACAATTAAAAAGAAACTTTGGATTGCGAAAATTACACAAGATAGAAGAATTGTGGGATAGAGAGCGATGTATTGGTGACAAAGAGCTAGGCTAAACTGGATCAAGTTTGGTGACAAGAATTCAATATTCTTTCACAGCACGGTTATCCAAAGAAGAGAATAAATTGTTGAGATTAAAAACTAAAGATTGTTCTTGGCTAGAAAATAATGCTGAAATTGATGAGAAATTTACTAGCTTCTACAAGAACTTGTTCTCGACTCTAATACCCAAAATGTAGAAGAAGTCTTGAAATATGTGAGAAGGGTTTGAGGAGTATAATCAAAATCTGTTGCTGCCTTTAGAAGAAGAAGAGATTAAACAAGCAATATTTCAGATTGGGGCATCAAAAGTTCCAAGGCCATATGGCTTTTCAGGTTTGTTTTTTCAATCTTCTTGATTAGAAGTTAAAAATGAAGTATATAGAATGGTGTGAGAATTTTTTTGGGAATGGGTGCAGCTTGAAGGGGATAAATAAAACTAATATAGTTTTGGTTCCCAAGATAGATAAACCTGAAAGTGTTAATTATTTTAGCCCTATTGGATTATGTAATGTAGTCTATAAGGTGATTGCTAAGATCATGATGAATAGGATGAGAGATCTAATACAAAAATGCATATCACCACAACAAAGAGGTTTTATCTTAGATAGAATGGCCCATGATAATATAATAGTAGTCCAGGAAGCCTTTCGCTACTTAAAAGGGAGAAAAAGGGGCTCTAGAGTGGAAGTGGCCTTAAAAGTTGATATAAGCAAGGCATATGATTGAGTAGAGTGGAACTTCTTGCGACAAGTACTATTGAGGATGGGGTTTTGTGTTACTTGGGTTCAGTGGATAATGGAGTGTGCCACTTCTGTAGAGTTTGAATTAACAATTGGTAGCAGAAATGTTTCTAGTTTTACTCTAGAGAGGTGAATAAGGCAAGGTGATCCTCTCTCATCTTACCTTTCCATCATAGTGGTGGATGTACTATCCCAAATGATACAATATCATATAGAAAAGCATGAATTGAAGGGCATCAAGTTGCCAAGTAGCTATCCAATTTTATACTTCAGCTTATTTTGAGTTGACAATTCACAACTCATGTATTTCACTTGTCAGTTCATTCCATTCATTTGGCCTTACTTTCTAATATTACAACCCTTCAAGTCCCCTTGATAACAAGTCTAAAGTATGTTAGTGGTGGAGACATTAGAATCTCTACAAGCTTATGGTAGGTACTAATCTAGGTGGATTGAGTAAAATTTCCCCTATTTGAGAGATGAATAAAACACTTGTACCCTATGTGAGCCCTATTATGTTTCTCTTCCTTTATCTTGCTATGTTTCTTGTGTTAGTTTCTTTGCACTGAAGTGTTCTATGATTGTTGATTGATTAAAAATAAAAGTTGCTTGAGTTAATTGCACATTCATGCTTAGTTGATCCTATGTTTGCTTCATTAAGTCTCTCTCTTTTGGATCATTCTTTCCTAAGTTTTTCCCAGGAGTGCAAAGGCTAAGTGTGGGGGAATTGAATGAATTAAATTTTATCAAGTGAATTTGTAGCATTTTAAGGGATTTTAGTGCTATTTTTGGGCTTTTATTGAGTTTCATTGCATCATTAATTATGATTAGATGCAATTATATGAAATATAAGCTAATTATTCATTAAATAATTGATTTTTAGGACTTTTGATCCTACTCAATGTCAATTTTTATTGTAGGTACCCTTGGAAGAATTTGGGATCAAAAGATAAAATCCAAAAAAAAAGAAGACAAAAAGAAAAAAAAACAGGAATGCATTTCATGACCCAAATTAATGGCAGAGAAGGACTTCGAATTCGGAAATGCTAGAGAAGGACCAAAACTGAAGCAAACCTAAAATTCTGAAATAGCAGAGAAGGACCTGGAATTTAGAAATGGCAGAGAAGGACCAACGCGTATGGCACACCATTTTCTTTCATTCACATCAGATTCTAGGGATTTTTTCACCAATTCCGGAGAGATGAGCAGTGACACATAGACCCTTCTTCGTACAGCGCCACACACACCTTTTTCATCATTCTTCCATTATTCCTTTACTCCTCCATCCCAAAACTTATCTTCTTCCTCCACCATTCCTCATTATTCCTCCATTCCTAAATTTTCCTTCCATACCTCATTATTCCTCCATTCTTCTATCAATCTGTAGCATGATGTTGGAATGTTCCATGGAAAATCTTGGCTAGTACTCCATAATTCTCCAATTCAACAACAATGGTAGGAGCTTGGGCCTTCAAAGGGGATTTTTAGTTACTTTAATTTCCTATCCATTAATTGTTTAACAATTCCTAGGTGTTAGAATAATTTTTCTAATTATTGGAACAATTTGTATTTCTTAATCTAATTATGTTTGGAGATTATTGTAACTAAGTTATTGTTTAGCATTTGATATTTGACTGATTATAACTTCAATTTCAATTATAATTTTGTGGTATGACATTTGTAGTGATTTTGGAGTTAGTATATTGTGATTTTCTAAAGTAGCTTAAAATCTTGGATCATATTATCTCTTCCTAACTTTAATTTTGTTATTTTGAATTTAAGAGTTATAATTAAGCATTGGTTTTTTATCACCCTTAATTCCATTTTGCTATTCTGGTTGCAATTAGTAAGTTGGAATTTTGGAAAATATTTTGTGACAATTCGAGGTGGCTCGTTGTTGGATTAAAACTTAATTATAATTCTTAATTCATTATTTTGACTCCCATATCTATTGAAGTGAGGATTACCTGTGTTGTTGAGTTGGAGGATTAGTTGTTATTATTGTTCATTCGTGCGTTTCATTTTTATTTTCTTTTACCATCATTCATTTTCAGCAATTTCATATAAAAATATCAAAAAGAAGTTTTTTTATTCACTTTAATTCATAATATTTAGTTAGCAATCCCTCAAATTAATTTTTAGTTTAGGTTGCTTGCATTTCTTTATAAGGATTTAATTTAATTTTTTGGCTCCTCAAAGTAAATACCACCTGGATTGTAACTGTACTACACTAATTCAGTTAATTTTTTAAGTGGAACTAAGGCGACTAACGGTCCATCCTTCATTAATAAAATTGACTCTTTTGGTAAAAAAAATAGTTGGTAAAACCATAATGCTATTACAAAAGCAAGTTCATGCACTAAGCACTCTTTTTCTCAAGGAAGATAGATAAGAGATTCAAACACAGCTATTGCTCCGTGAGGTACGGACTCAACCATTATTGGCTTAGTTCTTTGTGCTTCCCGCATGCAAAAAATTCTTTAGTTTTCCATTCTCATATGAGGCTGAAAATAAAGTTCGAATGGAACCTGGCGAAAAAGAAGTGAACACTTTGCTACTTCTCCTTTGAAACGTAAGCAAGCTCTAGAAGGACCACAAGGGATCCCCATTCGCAAACCAATCTAGAATTAGGTGTAGCTATATATATATATCACAAGCTCATGTTTTTACGATCTCAAAGCT
>QFDD01005365.1:0-10294 GCA_006871305.1 Vachellia collinsii | reverse complement strand
CATGGATGAGCTGGCAAACCAGGTTCCCCCAAGAATTTCTCCAGATGGGAGTCAGCGGACATCATAGGCAACAACTGCAAAATCGAGCGTTCTAGCTGTGGCGCGTAAGAAGGGAAGAAGCAGCGCGCGTACTGAACAAGCGTGTTTGAATGGGGACGACGATGAGACACGAATGGGCGCTCATCGTCGCGTCATCTTTGTTACTCTTCGTGTCATTCCCGACCGTCTCTTTTGGAATTACGCCACCTCGTTCGCTGCTTGATCGCCTCTCTGCCTCCGGCAGGTATCTGACAACTGAGGAGCTATGGTTCAATCAGACCCTCGATCACTTCTCCCCCTATGTACTTTTCCCTCTCCACCTCTTTTCTTCTGGAAAATTTTGATTATTTTCTGCGTAATTATCTGCCAACAGTTGTTAACATTTCCTGCGTTGGTTCACTTAAGTTAATGAATGCCTACCCAGATTCGATTGTCAGATTGATGTCAAATGCTTCATTAAATGAATATTTATGTCCCTGAGCGTCGTTGATGCTATTTGTTGTGGTAGATGAGGGAAGATTTTAGAAAGTGAAGATTTTTGAATCAAGACGAAGGGTTGGGTTACAGTTAGTGAATTTGATATGATTTTTTTTTTTTTTTTTTTGCCTGAAGTGAATTTAATATGATATTTCAGTGCGCAAGGCGACAGTTAGATATTAGATGTTTAATTATATACAAGCTTTACTGTGTTCCAATCGTAGATTATTGTTCTGAAAGGGTTCGACGGATGGTTGAGGCATTGCGAAGTCGTCACGCCCTTCTTGTTTATGTAGTTAATCGTCATTGTTTTGAGTATCAAACCTTCCTGATAGCATAAACCATTTGTTTGCAGCTGCTAAAAGATTTAACGTTGTGCACTAATTTGAGTAGAGAAGGAAAGGTTTTAGACTTTTGGTGCTTTTATCTTGTGCCTTTAAAAATAAGAAAGAAAGAAGAAAAGGAAAGAAGGGAGCAAATCCTATTTTGATTTATTCATCACATCTACTTATCAAATATGGATGCAATTGATTGTGCTTCTTTACATACTGTGTGCAGGACCACCGTCATTTTGAGCAACGGTACTATGAGTTCCTTGACTATTTCCGAATTCCTGACGGACCCATTTTTATGGTCATCTGTGGTGAATATACTTGCAGCGGGATATCAAACGATTATATAAGTGTAAGTTGCATTCCTGTGTCCATATTTTTATTGACACCCTTTAGTGGCTTTTGTTGGTTAATATATCGGCATTCTCGATCATACATATTTTACGTAAGATCATAATTGTAGTTTGATATGAATATCATATGCTATAGCTGTCGATAAGACATACTTGCACATGGGAAAAAAATGATCTTGCGTCTTTAACAAAGCAGCAATAATCTATTCAAATTTTCATGTCCTATAACCTCTTTGTAGGTTCTAGCAAAGAAGTTTGGAGCAGCTGTGGTTTCTCTTGAGCATCGCTATTATGGAAAGAGTTCTCCATTTAAATCCCTATCAACTGAAAATTTGAGATATCTTTCATCCAAGCAGGCACTCTTTGATTTGGCTATTTTTCGCCAGTATTATCAGGTAAGCTATATTTTTATATTCACAAGCTTGGAAATGTCTGCTGAGAGGGAATCGTGTGACCATACCTTCATAGATATTTGTCAAAGACCAGTATCGGCAAAGACTCCCCCCCCCCCACACACACACAGAGACATTTATGAAATTATATGATAATTGTACTTTTTTTTTTCTAATTTCTGACTTTACCTATCTTTTGTCCACCCGATGTTTTGGTGGGTACATGGCATTGCATTTGCACATGGTAACTGAAACTTATCTAGGTAGTATCTACACTGGTATTTTAAAGAGGAAACCAAAAAAATAATCTGGAATCACTGGTACTGAAGATTGGATTTTTTTTAGCTGTAGATGTACACTTGACCTAGGACACTGAATATTTTGTGACTGTAATTGCGCTTATAGATGCATTATGATGATCATGTATGCATATAGGTTAATCACTACATTTTTTTTGCCGAAATTACGACATTTTAATGCATATACATTTGAAAATGCGGTCAAGCAATATTTTCATGTCAATAGGTATTCCTAACCATGTAGTTTTCAGTTCATCGAAGTATCCACTGCTCTTTTATGTACTTTTTTTAAGGTTTGTGTGATACTATTAGCTGATTATCAGAAACTCCATAGTTCTTTGAGAAGATCATGAATATGGTGCTTAATAGATCTCACTGCTGATTTTTTTTTTTTAATTTACTAATGAAATCATTTTTTTAGGAGTCATTAAATTTAAAGCTCAATAGAACAAAAGGTGAAAATTCATGGTTTGTCTTTGGTATCTCATATCCTGGAGCGCTCAGTGCATGGTTCCGTCTCAAGTTTCCCCATTTAACATGTGGAAGCCTTGCAAGTTCTGCAGTTGTTCTTTCTGTGTATAACTTTACAGAATTTGATCAGCAGGTGATGTGATGATAGGTTTTATATCTTCACGCTCTTATTAATACTGGTATTATTATGTAGTTGTTGCATATTACTCAAAACTCCCTCCTTTTTAACTTATGTATATATGTATGTATGTATATCTCATATGCAGGTTGGTGAATCAGCAGGTGTTGAATGTAAAACGGCATTGCAAGAAACTACTAAACTTGTTGAAGAAAGATTAGCAAAGAATGGAAAGAAGCTGAAATCTCTGTTTGATGCAGCAGATGTATGCTTCATTCCTTTCTTGCTTTTTGATTGCAAAAATATGTTATATTATAATTAATTCAAAAGCACGGTTTTGATGCCCCCATCATTTCTATTACATTCTCCAGTTGGATGTTAACTTTTTCACTTTTGCAGCTGGAAATTGATGGAGACTTCATGTATTTTCTGGCAGATGCTGCTGTTATAGCGGTAATTGATACGACTGTTGTCTTAATTGCAATTTCTCATTGACATTCACTTAGCATTTCCTTAAATATTGCAGTTTCAATATGGAAATCCAGATAAATTATGCAAACCTCTTGTTGAAGCAAATAAGGCTGGGGAGGATTTAGTGGTATGATTTTAAATCTAGCTCCATTTCTTGCTTGTCACGACTCACGAATGAAACCAATCAATGAGCAAGTCTTGGATTTTGTTAACTTTTGTATGGCATAAACCTCCTCTTGTTGTAATTGCAAGTGCATGTTCTTTTCTGGGCAACCTTGTTCCTTTCTGTATAGTCATGTAAACTATCCATTATATTTTACAGCAGAAATCTGGTTTGTTCCATCTGTCAAGAGTCAAAATGTTTGGAGAATAATTACCCAAAGAAAAAAAGTTTGGAGCAGTTAGATATTAAACTATGAGGCATCCAGAAACAGTTATGGATATGATTTGCATTATAGTTATTACATGATTCAGTTTCTCACCAACGCATGCCCATGGTTGAAATCTTTGCAAAATCACTACTTAGCCGCTAACAGTTTGGTTGTTTTCAACCATTCTCCTTCAGCCATGCATGCTTTTGCATTTCTTTTGTTACTGGTAATTGTTGTTAAACATGGTCCATTGTAGTTTATTATGTATTGAAGCTTTGGCCTTGTATGCTCGCAAGCTCTAGGTTTAAAAGTTATTGGAAATAATGGAATAAGCTTTTGAGGTGAGATAGAGTTTATAGAAAAACTGTTCATAGATGATGGACCTGAGCTTTATCCTAGACATTCACTGGACAACTTGAGCTTTTGAGTTGAATTGATCCCCAACATGGAATTAGAGCCTTCATGATCTATTGGTTAGGACTCTTAACTCAGGAGTTGGATTTTTGGCCACCTTGATTTTCTTAACCAAAGGGTTTTGGTAGAACTGTCAACTCTAATAAGCTCATAACAAACGAAATCCAGAAATAGACTACAGATAATGTGGGACACTGATATTACTATTACTGAATGGTAAAGTCTGATTACAAGGAAAACGGTGATTTAACCCAAACCCATATCCCTCATACACCCAAATTACGGAAATTACAATCAAATAATAGTGACAGAAATGCAAGCAACAGAACAAAAACATGAGCACATTACAACACAGAACCATGCAAGAATATAGAAGCAAAGCTGGCTTTTTTAAGAGACCAGTCCTCTCCTAATCCTCACTATACTTCCCTAAAGTCTGGACTCTCCTTCCCTTTTGACGAAGAGATGCTCTTATACCCAAAAAGTAGTATTACCCTACCAACACTGTCCTAGCTCTGGCAGCCACGATCTTTACTTACCTATTAGCATCACCTTTTAACCCTTACAGCTAAAAACCTTGTGACAAGTCTCTTGACCCACTGCTGCTACCCTTCACTTCCCCATTTCCCTTCCCATAAAATCCTCTAAAGGTTCTAGGAAAAGATCTGTAAATCTGCGGTGAATCTTTAGCTCTATCAGGCTTTTATATGTAGGACATGTTGAAAGTAATGAACTATCATTGTAGTTACTAGTATGTTAGACAACGTTCTAGAAATGCTGATTTGGAGTTACATGGTTAATGTTTGTTCTGTGAAGATGCTTGTCCTTTCTATATCTTCTAATGCTTCTGATGGGAAAAATATATTTTACCGTGCAGGACGCATATGCCACATATGTAAAAGAGTATTACCTTGGAACGTTTGGTGTTAGTGTTCAAACTTATAATCAGAAGCACCTGAAAAATACTGCTGTTACGGAAGACAGTGCTGATCGATTGTGGTGGTTTCAAGTTTGCACTGAAGTTGCATACTTTCAGGTGGCTCCTGCAAATGATAGCGTACGTTCCTCTAAAGTTGACACAAGGCAAGTTTCTCATCCCTAGTTCTCACTATTAATTTCACATGTTCCTCTATTGACATGATTCATTTCTTTCTTTTGGTATCATTTTATTATCTAGTATTTATTTTCTTATAATTTTTTTGTAGTGGCCTTGTTTAATTTTTGTAGTTTCTATATTAATGCAGATATCATTTGGACCTCTGCAAAAATGTCTTTGGAGAGGGCATCTTTCCTGATGTCTCTTCAACTAATATATATTATGGAGGCACAAAAATTGCTGGTAAAGAAACTAGGTCTGCCTAATTATGTTTCTATTTCGTTTTCAAATTATGATTGGGCACACGTGGTTATGACTTTTCAACTTTCCCTTGGTGTGCCTCTCTGGTCTGATCAATTACTCCATTTCCTGCTTAGAGGAAGCTACGTACTCTTAAATTTTATGATTTTAACTTAGCGGGATCTCAGTTATTTACCATATAATAATGTACATGAACAGGTTCAAAAATAATATTTACAAACGGCTCACAGGATCCTTGGCGACATGCATCCAAACAAATTTCAACGACTGATAGTGAGTATCTATATGTGTTTATCAAATTTTAAACATTGACATTCCTTAAAGCATGACCAATTACTCAAATTCCTGGGGGCCTGTTAATCAGAGCTGCACTTAGCAACAATGTATAGTTTCCTTTCTTTGGTTGTAATGTGCTGATGTTTATTTTGTGAGTAAATTTTCTGTGTTGTAAGATTTGCACTCAGAAATTACGATCAAATTATACTTGAGCTGTGATCCTGTATCATTCACTCATTTAATGCTGCCTACTGTTGTTTTCAGTGCCTTCCTACACTGTATCATGTTATAATTGTGGTCATGGCACTGATATGCGAGGATGTCCTCAGTCCCCTTTGAACCTCGAAGGTATGCTTACTATTTGCTCTCCAATCAATGGTCATCATTCAGAGAACTTGCTGCTTTCTGAAGGAGTTTATTTCGTTTCTTATTAGCACGTCTATGATTACTTCTCCCATTTAGTTTTGCAGAATCTGTGTCGTTGATATAAATGTGGTCACGATGTTAACATTATAGTCTGTTGTAAATTTCTTAATAGGTAACGAGAAGAACTGCACCGATCCTGATGCTGTCCGCAAAGTGAGGCAAAAGATCACAGATCATTTGGACTTGTGGCTGTCCGATTGCAAAGACACTGGTAGTGGTAGAGGTTTCATATAAAACTATTTGTATGTAAATTAAATAATCTATTATGAACTCCTAACTGCTGGTATCCTTTTTTTATCACAATTAAAAAAACTGATACTTTTAATTATCACTTTATCAAAACTTGGTTGACTCACATTTGTGGGAACTAGTGGAATGTGTATTGTAATATATAATTGTTCTTTTTCTTTCTTTCTTTTTGGTTTTATTTTTTGGTGGGAAGACAATGCATACGTGTTAATGGATAGCCGAGTCTGTGTGGATAGAACTTTTCGAATCTCAAATGTGCTTGAGGGAATTTTGAGACATTCGTAAGAAGTAATAAATTGGAGCTTTAGGCAAAAATCATTTGAAACAAAAGCAAACCCTGGCCGAATTTCGGATATTAAGGAATGCCCGTTTCAAAACTAATTTCACAATTCTCCACCTATTAGTTAGGGCTTGTTTGGCAATCACTTAAAAAGCACTTTTACGTAAATCGAGATAAAACTTCTTTCACATATTTATCTCGGATTGCGTAAAATCATTTAAAAAAGCTATTCCCAAACATTATCCTTAGACGTGATCAATTATGAAGCTAGCAAAACAAATTTAGAACCAACTGCCATGTAAATTTATCCATTTGAAAAAATCAACTCATTACAATAAAGAGAGAAGAATTTCTAATGTCAAATAGACCGGTAATAAGTGCTGCTATACTAAAGTGACGGTTTTCAAATTTGAATTTGTGAATATAAAAAACATATTTGAAAGAGCGCATTGGAATTAAACCTAACAATACAAAAAAAGATGAGGAGGACAAAGATGGGTGCTTATCGTCTCGTCATTTCTGTTACTGATTTCTACCATTAACTATGGTCTCCTACCGCGTTACGGCACCTAGTAATTATGCTGCCTAATCACTTGCCTGTTCCTGGCGGCAAATATCTGCCCACCCACGACAAAAAGCAATTGATGGAGATATTGATGTTTGATGTGCCTAGCAATACCAAATCCGTTGTTGCAACATTCCTCAAAATGTGTTTCCAGAAAGACACTACTTGATTACGATAGATACCTGTGTTTGTCCGATATCGAGGGATGAAAATATATTATACTGCAACAGTCGGTCTATCAAAGGGTTTAGCATTCAAGTCGTTCATCCCTTGAGAATAGTTGGCAGACGTTCCCTTACTCTGTTTTGTGAGAAGAAAACAGAAAGTTAGATGTATTTGGGGCTCATGAAATGATAACACAAACACGCACTAAATGAATCAGCCCTGCAAAAATGCAATCAATCAAGAGTGTGTGTGTGTGGGTAAATCCTAATACAAATAGCAGCAGTTCAACTATCATACCTATCTCAACATGGGAAGAAGGTAGCTGGAGACATCATGAGGGAAGACTACTCAATCCAGATAGTGTCATAATTCCAAATCACTTTCCAACAATAATTGAATCACTGCCTCAAACAGAAAGAGGAGTAATTAAAAACACTCGCAAAAAGACGGACACAAAGTACTAGAAATGAAACATAAGTATGCACCGCAGATTATTGAAATGACAAATTTAAGAATGTCACAAATCAATGAAGTGGGTCTTCGAATCCATAATTCATTCTCTGTTGTCCAGTAATTTCCCAGTTTCCTTTGCAACAAAGAATCATTTTTCTTTTCCTTCATCGGAGAAAGAAACTTTGATCTGCCAGTTCAATATTTGGGGGGATAAACTGCGGGGGCCAGTGGCCGCTACCGAGTTATGGATGGATCACAACCCAAGCAAGGGGAACATATTATAGACGGGAGACAATGCATGTTCTAAGGTAACCTTCTACGTAAGAAATAAACGACAGGAATCGGGTTTGCTTGTAAAAATGAAAAGTGAAATTAACAGTATCTGCAATTGAATCGAGAATCCAACAATAGCGATGGAGATTTTGGGCAGGAGAGGATGGAAACTGAGGAGCCGCACTTTTTCAGAGGAAGCAGAAGTGTTGAAACTTTTTTTAGCTCCGTTCATCTCGGATTTTGTCGTGGTTTGAGCAGAGGAAGGTGCAACTTTGGAGGCGGATAGCAAAAATGACTGCGAGGCAGGTCGGTATTAAACCGAGTCTGATCTGTCCGACAGAAGAGGAAGCCATTTATTATGAGTATTATTAGTAATATTCCCAATAACAGCACCAAATCCGTTGTAGTCTAGTCGGTCAGGATATTCGGTTCTCACCCGAAAGACCGGGTTCGATTCCCGGCAACGGAAATGGGAAGAATTATTTTTCCCTCCTATTTGAAAAGTTTTGGGTTGGTCAGGCGTTGTTTACCATAAATAGTCCTCATCAGTAAAACAAAAGCCTTTTGATTTAGAATTAATGGAGTACGTAAAATGTTCACGCTTCATGCAATACAGGTCATTGTGTTGCTGATAAATTGTGTGAACGACATTAAGTGGTGCTATGTGTATTTATTGCTCTGTTTCCCATGCTTTAGATGGTAATTAAGGTGCATGGAAATGTTGAGTCGTGGAAGAATCATGGATCTAATTTGATATCATTGACATTGAATCAAATGTTGGAGCTGGAAACATGTTAAGCATGTTAATTATTTCCATATGTATTTTCGGACAGCGTCACTACTACAAAAGAGATATCTAACGTCTCCATCCCACGTCCAGCATTTAAAATATAGAGTATTATTAATAATATTGCCCCCCTCGACTAGTCTAAATGGGGACTATTCATTATGGTTTTTTTTTTAGAAATTTATCCCATAATTAAATGAAACTAGTACTTGAATGTTTAATCAAAACTTTGCTGGGTTTGGATTATCAATTAAATGAAACTAGTTGAAATGCTCTACCATCTTTATAGCATTTGATTTAAGATCGAACGCTATTTCCCGGCCAATTAGAGTTTACATTCGGTTTGTATTCTATTAGTCAAATCAACTTGACTTTGATTTTCATTTTATTCCTATTGGCATACACATAATTTTAATGTATTATATTTGGCCTTGTTGGATGGTGATGTTCATTTTCTCTTATAAGAAAGAGGTATTTTGTTGGTTAGAATTCAATTAATTTATCTGGTGAATAAACTGGATTTCCTCATATGTTTCATTATCATTCTCATTCACTTCCTGTCACACTACTGTAAGTTCGTTGTACTATCTCCATGAGGAAAAAAACGTTATTTTAAATATTATCTAATATAAATTGAAGTGAGAAAAGGTAATTAACAATAGAATTGTAATGACGCCTTTGATCATCATTACATTATGTTGATAAGCTTTTACAATCTAGTCATGTCTATCACTGCTTCTGCTCTAAGGATGTACTTGATTACTATCTGTCAACTTATTATTGTTAGTGAATTTTAACTTGTTTAATTTGACTTAACAAATGATAGCAATGGACTTTGATAAATATCATTAGATTTTTGTTGATTCCCTGTTCTTCTCCATAAAATAACAAATGATAGCAATTTTATTTATTGTTATTGAATGTGTGGTTGTCATAAGAATTTTTTTTTTAATATATTTTATTGAAATAAGATAACAATTCTTTATATATATTTTTTTATTTAAACATCCCGCCTCAAGTCCAACAAGTGGCTGAGAGGTGACCCCTCTCACTTCTAGCCACTTTTTGGCTGGACATTAGAGGTGTAACCATCTCACTTCCAGCCATTTTTATGGTTGGACGTGAGAGACATCTCTCTTAAGTCCAGCCGTTTATAGACGTGACATGCTGCTGCTTCTAACGTCTCTAATAAAGACATCCCTTTTGTTTGGACATAAGAAGACAATTTCGCTGGACTTAAAATGGTTCTTTTGTAGTAGTGCGTTATTCACATATAATAATGTAAAATCAAATGCAGTATTTATAAATGACTCGGCACTTAAATGGATTATTTATCCAGCAAATGAAATCTATGAATGAATTCATTTGAATTGTCTTTATACCTTTATCTTTAGCAAATCAGTTGATACATTGACCGACCAAACTAATAATGGGACTGGGTTAAAGTTTTTAATGAATTGACATTGCACCTTTTTTTTTTTTGTTTATTTCAGCTATAACCGTGATCAATGCTCAGGTCTTCATACATACATGCAAGATTCGGGAGGATACAATAGAAAAGGAGTGCATTAATAACGTGTTTAAAGGCTGACGGGGCTGGCACTGGACAGTAACGAAACTGTACGTGTCCCTTCTTCCAAACGCCAAAAATCGTTGGCAATGGCATGAAGACAATGGCACGGGTGGCAGCAGGGAGCCAGTGCTATTGTCAGTTAACCCAACAAAA
>QFDD01005364.1:0-11783 GCA_006871305.1 Vachellia collinsii | reverse complement strand
CCTTGACGGCAACCTTTGAACATATATGCAACTTCCCTCTCTTATTGTTTTCGGTTAGAGTAACGGTTCAAGATGAGCGCTTCACTGCTAATTTTTTATCTTTACCAATATAAGCATGGTGGTGTGATGTTATTCATACCCTTGCCTCTATAATTAGTTCCCAGAGATATGCGTCTAGGGTTAGCATCTTCTTGATTTGTATATGCTTATGAGGTAGGTATTGATATGCATGATGCCGCAGTGACAGAATGATTTGTAGACTATAGTAGCTTGTTGTATTCTTATATATGTATTATAGAATAGTGGAAGGGGTGGGACGGAACAGGGACACTGAGGCGATGTATTACTGATCAGGGGTTGTGAATGTTTCCAGATGGCTTGTCCAGAAGGATTTGGTTGGTTTTGTCTCCACTTTCATTCTCTTTATGTCATTAATAAATCATATTTTTCTGTAAGGCAGTGCATTTCTATGCTCTAGCCCTGTCATGATGTTGGGCTGGATATGCCCCTAGGTTGGTTTGTTGCATTATCACGAGGTTGATCCAGCTAATTATGCACTTGGTATTCATATGGAGTATGGACTTGGAATTGGGTCTTCTAATTGCATTCGCAGCATCTGCTTCAATGGTATAGTCTGTTTAGGCCTCTATATCGCTACTCAAAACAGTTTTACCACCCTTGAGCATTAAAGAAAATATCAGTGGGATACCATACATGGAGATAAAAAATCTGGAAATTGGCTGATAGATCTGATTATATTGCCCTGAGCAAGCTTTTATCAAGTTCCAAAGCAGGCAGAGGAATTTGTTGAAGTAGAAACTGAAAATCACATGCAATGCATATTATCTGGGGCCTGGGCATTTTCTGATACATAGCTTTTTGGTAGATTCAAGACATAGTAATGCCCTCCTTTCACCTCTCTATATTTTATTCACATACTTTTTTCTTAATTTTTAGCCACTTCTAGATGCAAATTTTCTAAAAGCCTATGCCAAAATTACTTCATTTATGGTAACAATGGTGTACACTAGATTACCTTCTTTGATTTCTATGCATAATTATTGATTTGATGTGTTCAAGCTAACATTCATGCATATAAATATGTCTTAGAATGTTTTACATGACCATTAATACATATGGAAGAAAATCGTCGCCTGTATCTAGCATTCTGGGTCTTGAGGTGCTGACTTCCGTGACTAAGTTTACCATATGCATCGGCTCTTGAAGCTAAATATTATTTTAATTCATTTTTATGTATTTGAATGTTTGAAGCTGTGTTCTCTTAATTTAGAAAATGAGGTCACTCTCAGGTTGTGGTTTCATTCCCTTGCATGCATATCCTTATGTTATCAGTTTATCTTTGTGGCTTCTATTAGGTTTTTTTTCCATGATTCTTAAATTTTCTTTTTCTTTCGTTTCTCTCTTTTTAGGAGGATACCCAGTCGCAGTTTCTTGAGTCTGTCTTTCTTTCTTTCTAATAAAGTTTCTTCATTAACTGAATAAAAAAAGGTTCCTATTTTTGCTGGATTTGTGTTTTTTTAACCCAATAACTTAGTTTTGCTTCCTTTTGGTATTTAGGTACTTAAGCGATCAATTGGCAAAAGTTCAAATTGTTAATGACATTAATAAGGTAATATGAGTTATAAATGATTCCCCCAAGCCTTGGTAGATTAATATTTTTGCTGACTTTTTCCTATCATTTTTTTTTTACCTGTGAATGGTTGGAAGGATTTTGTTGTTGAGGCGCTGAGATCAATTGCAGAGTTGATAACATATGGTGACCAACATGACTCAAGCTTTTTTGAGTGAGATTCCTTAATACTTGTTTTCCTTTATATAATTACTTTCATGTTCTATCCCAGCAATTTCTTATATCCTGGCTTGTGGCAGATTCTTCATGGAAAGGCAGGTCATGGGACAGTTTGTACGGATTCTAAAACAGAGCACAACTGTTAGTGTTTCACTTCAGTTGCTGCAAACAGTGAGCATTATGATCCAAAACCTAAAAAGTGAACATGCTATTTGTAAGATTATGATCTCATGAACTTTTTTCTGTTCTTGTGTTAGCTTCTCTATCACATGGAGTAACACTGATGGTGATATTGTCTGTTGAGATGTTTGCAGACTATATGTTTAGTAATGAACATATGAACTACCTGATAACATATTCATTTGACTTTCGCAATGAAGAGCTATTGTCATACTACATATCCTTTTTAAGGTTTGCTTTTAATATATTTCATAGTGATAGATAGTAGTTATGATCTCCTTACACAAAGTCCTTTTTCCGCCACTATTTTCTAATCTAATTTTTAGTACCATTTTTGGTAATATATGATTAACCAGTTCTTTGGTTTCATGTCTTTTGATTTTTTGCAGAGCAATAAGTGGAAAATTGAACAAGAATACAATTTCTCTGCTTGTAAAGACTCACAATGTAAGTTTTCTTCCTGCTGGGTTTCCTTTTCAGAGGATTCTAATTATAGTGCTGAAGAGTCTTGAGTGGTATCTTTGCAATTCTTGGTTCGATGTTATCATTTGATGGCATTGGAAGGGTAAATGAGACTACATTTGGTGGGATTTTCTAGCTCTACACTTTCTGGCTATACAAGATTGATTTATGACACTGTTTGTAAACCTTGGGCAATCATGCGTCCAATTTTATGAGTATGGGGGATTGGTCAAGTTGTAATTAGGTTATGAGAATAATGATGATGAGTTGAATGGTATTGAATCAAACACCCCCGGGGGGTGGGGCTGTTCCCTACCTATACCCCACATCATATATCGTGATAGAATCTAATTAAGAAATAGGAATGAAAGTAGAGATAATCAGCGCACGAATCTCAAACTCCAAAACATCTAACAATCAAGGAGGGAAATAATCTTTACTAGATATTATAAGCAAGAATCTTAACCTCATAAAACCAATAAAGCCAGGAGAATCTCCAATACACTAACAATTCAATCATGAGGCTCCTAGATTTCTATTACTAATTGCTATTTATAGTGTTAAATAATATAATTAAACTAAAAAAAATAAAAAATCATAACAGAACATGTCACAGCATTGGTGCATACCATGGGTAATGGACTTCTACTGAGTCCTATTCTTTCACCCCACTTCTGTTGACTGGTCAGACCCCTCATTCACTCTCCTGCTTCATCCACTACTGTACTGGTCACACGGTACTCTATCATATAGACATGCTTTAATGGAGGAATTACATCTTTTGGCTTGGGATTAGATTGAACTGCCTTTCATTTTGAGAGGTCCAAACATTTTTACTGTATTTTTCTATTCATATAGGAAGAAGTAGTTTCATTCCCACTATATGTTGAGGCCATACGCTTTGCCTTTCATGAGGAAAACATGGTTCGAACTGCAGTACGTACTGTGACCCTTAATGTTTATCATGGTGAGTATTTACTGTCTCAGTTATGACATCCCCCCCCCCCCAAGCACTCACACAGCCTAATGCATCCTGAACACTAAATGTTGACTTAATTATTGTACTATTTTTCAGTTGGAGATGAAAGTGTCAACAGATATATAACCAGCGCACCTCACACCAATTACTTTTCAAACCTGATTTCATTTTTTAGGAAGCAGTGTGTGGATTTAAATAGATTGATATCTGATATATTAACGTAAGCATTTTTTTTTGTTTTTAAATTCCCTTTGAAATATTAGTTATATTTCTTGTGTCTAAAGTAGCATTGTTGGTTCCTGAGACAGAAATCCACGGTCAGGTTGGACCTCTACAATTCATGCTGCTGTAGATGAAATTGAGGATAACCTTTACTATTTTAGTGACATTGTCTCTGCTGGAATTCCTGATGTTGGGAGGCTCATAACTGATGGCATCCTTATGCTTCTGATATTTCCATTACTTCTTCCTTCCCTGAGGATAGTTGCTGTTAATGTATGAAACTTCACTGTCTTCTCTGTTCATTTCTTTGATCCACTTTTCTTTGTTTGAAAATTTATTGAAGAGTTTCAATTATATTTTGCAACATTTTCTCATTAATATTTGGTAGTTTGTTCATTCAGGACATACAAAGTGGTATTGTTACTTCTCTCTACCTACTTTGTTGCATCTTGAGGATCGTCAAAATTAAAGATTTGTCAAATACAATAGCTGCTGCTCTCTTTTATCCCTTGGAGGCATTTGCAAAAAGTTATAGGGGTAAAGTCAATGGCCATATGTCTGATCGTGCTTTCTCATCTGAAAGCCAAGAGTCAGATGATGGTAGTCTTACCAACAATGATGCTAGATTCTCAATGGACAGTGCTCCATGCTCATCTGGTTCTTCAGGTTTTCATCCTGAGCCTGTTATCACACAAAATGATTGTAGTGGTTCAAATTTAGCTGGAAGGTAAAAGGCACTTTGTTCACTTACAGAGTTTTGATTTATTTTTGGATCCTCCCAATACTTTTGATTGAGAGTTGTTGCCTATGTATTTGTTGGCATGGCTTATGGCAGTACAATAGTGCAATGTCCCAGTTTAAATAGTGATTTAATTATTTTCTTATGATGTGTCTTGTCTGGTTCTTGTCATAACTTCTATGTTTTTCTGTAGGGAGGTTTTGCTTGCCTACCTAACACAGGGGGATGATCTAGAAGTTTTGGGATCTTTGAATGTGCTTGCAACTCTGCTGCAAACTAAAGGTTGTGCAGCTAAGATTTCCATTACTTCACCATTGCATATATTTCTTTTCTTTCTTTTTTTTTGGTGGAAAAAAAAGAAGAAATGTATTTCTGATCTCTCAATGTACCTTGTTCTATAGAACTTGATGAATCAATGCTTGACGGGCTTGGAATTCTTCCGCAACGCAAACAACACAAAAAACTTTTATTGGTACGTCACATTTTTCCATTTTAATGTTTGTCAGTATATAAGCATTTGACAGTTGATCTTTTCTTTTTTTTTTTTTGGGTCTTTTGGGTCTGGTCAGATTAAACTACTATATTGCCAGAACTTTACACAAGGTTATCTTAGCCATTGGTCTGTTTTTAATTAAATTTTATGGCCTAAATATGATCTTTTATGCCTTTTAGGAAAAAGTAATTATTATAATTTTTTTAGTTATATCCTGATTCTAGAAGTTTAGCTCAATTAGCATTCCATTATAATAATTGCTTTTGAGACAAGTTTAAAGCTATCTGCATTTTCCATAGTCATTTTAATCTGTAGATAATGAACAAAATTATTGAACTTTAGATGCTCACTATTTCTGTTAATACTTAGTCTTGAGTCTTGACTGTACCAAATTATGATGTCATTACATTCGAGGATACAAAACACTGCAAATGAAGTTGAAATTCAGGGATTTGTAGGCAAGGGAGGAGTTTTTTTTTTTTTTTTTGGTGTGGAGAGAACAAGATTGTAATCCCTGTTGGTATCTTTTGCTTGTAGTAGAAGTTTTCTGGGTCAAGTCAAGAAAGCAAAGCCTGTAATCTGGATGCATGAATGTATGATGTCGTGAATGATTCTCATAAAAAGGCTTTCTCTTTCCTTTGTTGGCTGGAAGAAATAGTTATAAGTATGGGAAGGAGACTTTGACATGGTAATGATGCATATAGAATGTTCAATCCAGGATGATTTATTTATAATCTCTACAATTTGCTTTATTTTTCCCTTGCGAGGTTTGATATTAGGCTTATCTCTCTTGTCAAAATTTCATGTAATTGGCAATGCGTACTTGTGCAACAAGCTTTTGTTGGTGTGCCTTCGGATGAAGAGCAACTTTTCCTTTTCCTCTTTTTGATGAGTATGGTCTCCTGTTGATGTATTTGGCAATGCATGTTTTGTGTAGCAAGCTTTAGTTGGTGAGGCTTCAGGTGAAGAGCAACTTTTTTCTTCAGAAAGTAGCTTGACGAAGGATGACATCAGCGGTGAGCTTGATGTCTATCTTGGAAGGATTAAGGTTTGTGGTTCCCTCTATACTTTAGTTGTTGTCGCTCATTCTCATAATTTGTATTTGGATTTTTTTGAAATGGAGGATGGTCCTATCGTGTTAACTAGCTACAATAGCTGGCAATTTCATATCTGATTGTTTGAATCCTTTTTTTGCCTTTTCTAATGGGGAATCACTAACAGTATTCATGTTAATGGTTGTCCCATGCTAAAACTCTATCAAATGGCCGCTGGATTCAATGATATGCGTAGTGGTTGGTGAACTTTGCCCTCATCGTGGATGTGAATATAGAGGGTTTTAGCAGGTTCTGCTTAACTGATTCTAAAATCTGGACCGTCTTAAATTTTATGACATCATGATTGATATTTAGTATCATGGTACTGTAAGTATCTCTTAGTGAGAATTGGTGATGGTTGGTCATTGAATGTGGTAACTTCTCCATTTACACGCTTAAGAACTACATTTCAAACTTTAGTTATGAGGTTAGAGAGACCAAAATTCTTGTGAAGCCTCCATTATAATTCCATACTTGTAACATGGTACTCGAGTCCTGTAACCTGCAATTGGGTCCAAACATTTTACCATTGTTTGCAGCCCTAGTCCCTAGAGGCTACATAGGCTGGCTTTTCTCTAGCAAACCATTGCTAACACTACAATGCTGGTTGTGGCTGCCATTTGTGGGGAAAATTATCTGCATAGGCTGGCTTTGATCCTTTTGTTTTTCAAATGATCTATCAATAATCTTATATGGTTATGGCTGCCATTTTATTTGGTTAAAACTTTTTGGCTGCATAAAAGGAGATAAATGGTGTCTTTGAACTTCAAATTCAGACAGACGATTTAATATCTCTCTAATTGGGGATTGCTACGAGCATGTCATTGAAAGAATGTAAGATTTTATTTGTGAAGATCAGCAATTTAAAATTCATTTGAAGTTTTTTCACCCCTTCATTCTGAATTCTTTGCATGTCTTTGTTCTTTTCAAGGTCCTCACATTTTGTGGGGATAGCTTAGACCTAAATAATGATAATTTTAAAGGAAAAAAAGCCTGTATATGATGGTTGGCTTCCTAATTTTTTTGTTTATCATGTCTTGCAGGAGCAATATGGAGTACTTTGTCCATCTTCTGAAGTAGGAACAAGCCCTCGTGTACATAGATTTCAGGTACTTGTTCATCTCTATGTACATAAAAAGAAATAATTATTAACAAGTAATGTTATAATGATATAAAAGATATTTTAATCTCGATTATCATGTGAAGAAAACAGATTCATTGTCCTTCAGTTTAACCAAATGGGGCTTGAGTGTAGTTAGCTTTTGAATAAAACAGGGAACCATAATAGAAACAAACTTAGCTGAAAGCATGTAGTTTCCTTTTTGAGCAAATAAACTGAAGTTTTTCACCGCACTTGAATATTCTTCTCGCTTCTTGCTTGTGTAAAGTTGTGCTTTGAAACAGCAAACTTTTAATAATTCATTTCCATTCTGTCTAAAATAGGATATAGAGTCAGTGCATGTAAGCTCCGTATAAAATTCAGGACAAATTTTATATATGCTAAATTGCTTGTTTTTGTATATCATTTCTCCTATAACGAGTATGTTATCGTTAGTGGTAATTATATAAATGAAAATTGTGAGTCGTTTTTTTCAGGTGGTTGATGCATTAGTCAGTCTCTTTTGCCGTTCTAATTTATCTGCAGAGACCCTTTGGGATGGTGGTTGGCTTTTGCGCCAGTTGCTTCCTTACAGTGAGGCAGAATTCAACAACCATCACCTTGAATTGCTGAAAGTAAGAACATAATAGATTTTACCGGCGACAAACTTCCACAGAACTTGCATACGTCTATGATTTTACATTCTTTACAAATGTGTGATTTATTTACTCTGTGAGCTGAAATAATAGGGTGGGGTTGATAGGTCCTCATGGCATAGGATCTGGCCCAATACATGTCAGTTTCTTTTGTAGTCCTTCAAATATTCTGCTTTCAAAGGCTTCTCATGTCTGATATATGCATAGAAAGCAATCATGCATGAGTTAACCATATATAATTAATGTTCATCTTCAAAACTTCTTTATCCATTCCATTGATATGATGTCTGTAGGTTTACCATTGAAGGGCTACTGACCTGGTTACCTGAAGCCTATTTTGATTGTGATGTAGTTTAAAAATGAATTATCTGAACATATAAAGAATTTGCTACTGGGTTATTGTATTATTGTATTTAAACTTGACCTGACCAGTCATCCTTGTCTAGGGATAACATCTCCCATCTTGACTCTCTATATATCACTCAGACAAAAATGATCAAATTGGGTTTGTTGTAAACCTCGTCAAGATTCAAGAAGTTCCTAAATAATTTTTCTTGATGATCCCAAACCTTAACAAATTTAGTTTTTAAATGGAATGATGGTTCTGGATAGGACTAAACATATAAGTTTTATCATCCACAATGTCATCCTGGATCATCATTTTCATGCTACATTTCAGTCTCATACTGTACCATTTGCTTATAGTTGTCGTTGTTACTCATGTATTCCTCTCAAATACAGGTTTCATATAAGAATTGTGCTTCTTCTCTTGTAGAGGAGGTTAAAGGTATCTGGTCCGATCTACTTGTAACTGTTCTCCGTGATGAGTGGAGAAGGTGCAAAAGAGGTGATTGTTATTTTATTCTTTGTTCTTCCTGTTGAATTTGTGTGGCTCCACAGATTTACTTATATGTTCAAACTGCAAAATTTTCTACTTGAAGCAATGGAGTCATCATCTCCTCGGAAGGACCCTAAGTGCATGCTTATCCCACCCCAGAAGTTCTCTTCACAAGGTAAACTAGTACTATTTCATGACTAATTTTTCTTTAGCCAAAACTGTCATGGATGTTAAATTAAGACGACCTGTAAATGATTGTATTTGTTCCCCTGCAGCTAGTGTTCCAGATGGGTCGTCACTTGCTGCTGGTGAAAGAATGCACGAGTTGGTGAAGGTCTGAGCTAGTTCATTTTTTCAAAACATGTCTTTAACATTAAAATTCTAGATTCTTGTGCTTCATCAGTGGTGTACCTTTAGATGATGAGGAGCTCCTTGTTTTCCTTCCACTTCAGGTGTTTGTACTTCAGCACCAACTTCAAATTTTCACGCTTGGTAGACCTTTGCCTGAGCAACCTCCCATTGTTCCTCCTGGTGATCTTCCTATGGATTCTCGTGCCCAAACTTCTGGCTTTGATGCGTCAGACCCAAAACCAGGCACTGAAGTCAGTCTTGGTAAGCATTTTGGACTATTAATTTTACATGCACTGAGGTTGTTGCTCTCAAGCTTAGATAACTCTTTGGTGGATATAAGATGTTGAAACTTTTCCTTTTGTAAAAACTCTGACAGAAGAGAAATGTGCAATGCTGAGGTTAAGAAATGGGTTGAAGGGATGCTTCTCCATTTATACTTTTGGGGGCCCCAGTAGAGTTGTAACTGTGGCATAACACTTAAGAAAATAATGAAATATGATGGAAGCAACTGACAATTTATGATAGTTTATCACACAAGATTTAGCTATTCGTCTTCTTTGTTTGTCTGGAATCTCTTTCTGGTCAAGAGAACAAATGCTAGATAACACCGTAAGTCAGCTCTCAACTAGCTATTTTTGGGTGGTAAAATTTCTCGTCTTTCTTGTGCAGTTAACGCTGTGCCTTGTAGAATTGCCTTTGAGAGGGGCAAAGAGCGTCATTTTTGCTTTTTAGCAGTCTCTGTGGGAATATCAGGGTGGCTTCTGCTTGTAGAAGAATTGCCATTGAAGAAGCGATGTGGAGTTGTTCGAGTTACTGCACCTTTGTCTGGTAGTAATGTATGTGTGTCTGCATTCCTTGCATCTTATCTTTGTTGTTTGAATTGAGTAGATTGACGTGCTGACAGTTATGTTGCAAATTGATTTGGTTGATTTGGATATTTGTTGCTATGTGATTTGCAATGATGAATATTTAATTGTATAAACTTTAATTTGTCAGTATATATCAATCATTTTTATCTTCATCCTTCAGCCCAGGATTGATGAAAAACATCCAAGATGGTTACACTTGCGGATTCGTCCATCCTCTCTACCCTTTTTGGATCCTGCCAAGAGCCAGGGCTATGGGAATATAAAAGCGAAAGCTTTAGATGGAAGATGGACCTTGGCATTCAGAGATGAGGAGTCTTGCAAGACGGCTTTGCACATGATTGAAGAAGAGATTAATCTTCTAAGTAACGAGGTCCACAGAAGACTTAAACCTTTGCTTAATCTGGAAAATTCAACAAGCCCTTCTATTCATGAACCGGAGGAATCACCTTTGTATTCAACGCCTCTCAATTCATTGTAAGTTCTTTTTGACTTGCTTGACAGTAACAGGTTGTTCAGCCAAAGGGTGAAATATTTAAAAGTCTTGTTCACCCTTTTGTATATGCTCCTACATTACACACCAGATCTTTAGGTTAGCAACTGTTGTTCAGTGTCATTCTTTTTGTATACTAGCCTTTCCTTGCCCTAATCTGTAAGTTTTTACCCTTCTCTCATTCTTTATCCAGTTTTAACCTAGGGCCCTTTTTCTTTTCTTTGTTTTTTTTTTCTTTGAGCCGTTACGTTGTGTAGCAAGTTTTGTACACTGTAAAGAGGGAACCTCATAATGAAAGCTTTTACCTCTCTTCATTATCTGCCCGGATGTGACTTATGTTATAGTTGTAGAAATGTGTGTTAATGCTTGATTAACGAAAGTTCTCTCTTTCCCCCAGTCTTGCTGAAAACTAGCTGTGTTAATTCTTACTAGTATTTTAACATCTTTATGCGTTCATTACTCCTATTTCTTAAATGCTTTCATTATAACCTTATTTTCTGTGTGTGATTTGGTTTCACGTTGGTCTTCAACGTAAAACCAAATTCGCACTCAATAATCTATGCTACAGCTATTTATATATTGCTTTGTAATTGTCAATCATGGCTAAGTCAAATCTTAAATTTTAAGTGATCGTTGCTTATCTGTAGAGATAATTGATAGTACAGGATAAATATCCATGTTACCCATGTGGAGCAGCAGTTTATGACAATAATGCTATGGGTTTTCACTCGGTTTTCTTCACTGCTTTAAAGGTTTTGATAATGTCAAAGAGATGCAACAACTTTAACCTAAGTTGTCGATATCATCATAAATGTTGCATTTCTACAATTTTCATTTATTTTCAAAGCACTAAAGTGGTTTCACAGTAAAAAGTTCAACTTCTGGTGGGCCTTGGTCCCTCCTTTTACACCTTTAATACCCTCGTATCATTGAGACCAGGCCCCATTTCAAATTGGTGAGAGGACCAATTTATCTGTATTTATTTGTGTCACAGGATTTCTTTATGGGGTTAAATGGCATCAGTAAACTCAATCTCAGATTAAGATTTTAGCTGTAAAATCAGATTGATTGGCCAATGGCCTAGTGGCTCAGTTGCATGTAAGCTCCCCTATAAATAGGAGGTCATGTGTTTGATTCCACTTGTGATCTTAAACAGTTAGTTCCTACCCTTTCAATTAAAGAAATCATATTGATTCGTTTCTTTGGTTATAAGATTCGAAGTAGAATCAGTGAGAAAAGATGACAATGCATACCATCTTCTGGGTTTTATTCAATCACTACCTTTTAGATAAATAAATCACATATTCTATAAGTGAAGTTGACATATGAAAACTATATACAATCACACGAGAGAGGTATTATTTTATGTGTGTGTGCGTATATATACCAACAGTTGGACTGGTAATGATTCAAAGCATATTGGGGTGATCTTTTTTTGTTTTGGGTTATATCTATCTAACTTTTGTATTCTTTTAAAGACTTTGTAATTGCATTATGAACA
>QFDD01005363.1:0-10454 GCA_006871305.1 Vachellia collinsii | reverse complement strand
TATATATCTTCAATATTCAACAGTATGTTAAAGGAGAAATTGTGCCAGTTACTCTCGAATGAAATCAATCTCATTAATAGTGCAGGGTTGTTTTGTACAAAAAAAGCTGCTTATTTATAAAAACTTATTAACATTTTAATGAAAATAAAAGTAATATTATTTGACATCAAAGAAGCAATTACCTCTGACAAATTTTCAATAGATCAATTCTGAATAATTTCGTACATGAAACGAAAAATATAATACCCACACTCTGTATTTGACGGTTGTTGAGGCCACTGTAAATTAAAATATAAAATGATAAATAATTAAATGAAGAAATAAGGCATTAAATTACTTATTAATGGCATTAAGTCATACAAACAACTTACATCCGTTTGAATCCAAGTTGTATAATCAGCATTATTATTAAATATTGATCACAAGTTATAAACATAAATCATTCAAATCAAAACTAGTATATTTTTAAACAAACTTACGTATTGATTACGCTCTTCATTTGAGAGCTCGAAGAGTAACCCAAAAAGTCAAACTAGTACACAGTATTATCCAAACTCTAATGGTTACTGCAAGGTATAAAAAGTTAAATAACAAAATAATTCTCAATAAATTGAAAAATAGATATAATTAAATTACTTCTCTACAATAGGAGATAGATAACAAAGCAATTTGGAATCTCCAATTATATTACCCACATATCTCATCCTCTAGTTTATTGTGTTATTAGTCCTCTGCATGGCTGAAGGACATAAATATATATATCAATTTTGCCGTCTTCAGTTTACAATCTGTAAAAGCATCTTACATATAAGTAAATTGAAGATAAAAATTAGTAAATAGAAATCAATGCAACAAACATAAAAGTAAAAAATGGTAAAGAAGTTACAAGATTGCTAAATTAGCACATCCTATATCTAAATCCTGTAAATATAAATACTCTCTAATATTTTTACTGTCCATGGCAAAGAGATATGTCTTCTCTTTGCCCACAACCCTTGATAGCATTTAAAAGTCAACATTTCTAATTGTGATCTTAAGCTCATATAATAGTTGTAATGAAGAAAATTTTGGTCCTAAAGGAAAATACCATAAAAATTATGAGTGTATAAAATTATAATAAGGAAGAAAGTTAAAGATAATAGTCAGCTATTTAATACTAATGTTGCAATAATTTCTGTCAAATTAACAAGCCTTTGAGGCTAAATGATGAGATATCTCATTGATTGGTCTAGAATGCCAATATTCACGATCTGGAAAGGGGTGTCTGTATTTGCCTCCCCAACTTGAACACCAATAATTGTAACATTTACTTAGTCATCCGCAATGTTCATATTATGGAGGGTTGTCACATGAGAGTATACGAGAATGCTAACAACAAATCACAACGTTAGGACATCCAAGTAGAGAATACAAGGCTTTCCATCCTCTATTGGTTCGTATCGCCTTCGCAACTTCAGCAATGGCCGAATTTAGTAGTTTTCTTTCTTTATCCTCCCTTCCTTCGATTTTCTATGGTGTGACGAAAGAGCTAAGGCTTGAACAACAATGCTGGGATCCGACTAGACAACTTCCTACATTGCTTTTCAAATATACTTGCATGATATTCTCTGCAACCAGCATGTACCCCCACGGGATATGTAATGCGGGTATACATTTAAAGTCTACCTTTCTTTTTGCGCAAGACTTACTTCCTGTGAATAGAAAACAAAAAATTGATATCTTCAATAAAGATGGTGCAAGTAGAGTTTGATGATGATCTCAATCCCCTTGGTACATAGAGGAATAAATTCATTGACTATATTGGCTTAACGGCTTGGAGCAAATTTTGTGACCTGATTGGAAGTTAATAAAGGACAGACTCTAGAAATGTTTTGGTATGCAACTTTCTCTTTTTGAATTTCTTGTCTTAAATGTCATTGTCATCCCTTAATTACTCAAATTCATGTTGTGCTGAGGAAATATGAGGATTCATGTGAAAAATACTCCTTTCTTAATCCAAATGAGTGGAGAAAGTTTGTTGTATCATGTCATGACCTTAAATTCCAAGTACAAATAATGGGCTCCTGTTGCAAAATCTTTATTCTCACTACAGTCATTTGGTTGACTTAATTTTTTTTTATTCTTAGTTCATAGAAAGTAAGTATTGCACATAAAGAGAGGTAGGCTTTAAATGTATACCCACGTTATATGTCCCATTGGGGGTATAGGCTGGTTGTAGAAACTATCTTGCAAGCAAATTTGAAGGCAATGCAGGAAACTGGCCAGTCTGATCCCAGCATTGTTGTTCAGGCCCAGCTCCTCTATCACGTCATAGAAAATAGAAGGAAGGATAAAGAAATAAAGCTACATAAATTCAATAGTTGCTGAGGCTGCAAAGAAGATTGTAAGTATTTAATAGAAACTATCTTTTATTTATGATATGTACGTCACAGGATAAACTCAAGGAACAAAGTAGCCAAGGTTCCTCCCAATTGACTGGTAGGATGAACATCTTGGCCACAACAATTGGAAAGCCAAATCCTAGAGGTCGCATGAGAAGGGAAGTGATAATGGTTTGTAATATTTTGGACGAGCAACCAGAGGTTTTACCCAAAATAAGCCAAACGAGGAGTTTATGACTAGCATTCAAGAGCAGGTATGAGGAGAGCTCGAGCCAGAGCTTCATCGTTCACTTCGTAAGGAGCGCTTGTCTAAGCATCGTGAGGATATGAAGTCTATGGTCTCTAATATGCAAGTTGGACAAGTTCAACAAGAACACATATATCACGTTTGTATTTGATTTTCAAAGATTTTGCACTCATTTACTTATTTCATTTCTCTCATACAGGATTTTCCTCATTTTCCAAAAACTAAAGAAAATTGCATTCGTCTAGCAAGTTGGCACCTTTCGGCCATGATCCCGGACCAATAGAAGATAGACAACCTTGTCTTCTCTATTTGGATGTCCCAGCATTACGATTTGTTGCTAGCGCTCTCATATACCCACATACGATAACCTCTACAATATGGACATTTGGGATGATCAAGTAAAGGTCACAATTACTGGTGTTCAAGCGAGGGGGGCAAATACAATCATCCCCTTTCCAAGAGATGATGTTGCCATTCCAGGCCAATCAGTGGAACATTTCATCTTTTGGCCTAAAAGACTTGTTAATTTGATAGAGATTCTTGTAGCATTAGTATAAACGCCTGACTTATATCTTTAATTTTCTTTCGTATTATAATTTTATACACATAATCTTTATCATATTTTTCTTTATAATCCAAAATTTTCTTCATTGCAACTATTGCATAAGCTTCACAGCACAATTAGAAAGATTGACTTTCAAATGCCACCAAAGGTTGTGGGCAAAGAGAAAACATCCCTTTGGCCTGGACAGTAAAGATATCAAAAAGTGTTTATATATGTAGGACTTAGATCTAGGATAAGCTAACTTGACAATCATGTAACTTCTTTACCATTTTTTACTTTTATTTTTGTTGCGTTGATTTCTATTTATCTATTCACCAATTCTCATCTCATTTTACTTCTTTATTAGGTGCTTTTATAGAATGTATACTGAAACACTCAAAATTGAGATATATAGATTTTTATGCCCTTCAACCGTGCAAAGGACTAACTCAATAGACAAGAGGATGAGATATATGAACAATACAATTGAAAATTCCAAATTTCCTTGTTATCCATCTCCTATTATAGAGAAGTAATTCAATTATATCTATTGACACATTTTCACTTTATTAAGAATTATGTTATTTTCTAACTTTTTACACATTACATAACTATTGGAGTCTGCGTGTTGCTTGCCTAATAGATAACACCGATTTAACACTTTGGATCACGCTCCAAACTCTCAAATAAAAAGCGGATTCAACACATAAATTTGTTTAAGAATATATTTGTTTTGACTTGAATGATTTGAGTTCATAACTTTTGATCAATATTTAATGATAAAGCTTTTAAAACATATTATATAATGGGTGGCCAACAGAAAAGTGATAATGCTAGTTATACAACTTGGATTCAAACAAATATAAGTGGTTTGTGTAACTTAATGCCGTTAATGACTAATTGAATGCCTTATTTCATCATTTAATTATTTATCATTTTATATTTTAATTTACAATGGCCTCAACAACCATCAAATACAGAGTGAGTATTATGTTTTCCATTTCATGTACGAAATTATTCAAAATGGATCAATTGAAAATTTATCAAAGATTATTGCTTCTTTAATATCAAATAATATTAATTTTATTTTCATTAAAAGTTACTAACAAATTTTTATAAAATCACAAGTTTTTTGGACAAAACAACCCTACACTACCGATGAGATTGATTTCATTCGTGAATTACTGACACAATTTCTCCTTCAACATGTTGATGAATTTTGAAGATATATAAGTTTATAATTTTATTAATCCATAGCTAATGAATTACCAAGTGCAATCTAAGTATAGTTTTTTACAATTTTAGGTATAACTTTAGTAATTTGCTAGTAAAATACATATACTTTTGTTGTTGTTGTAATTGACTTAAGAATTATGTTAGCTAGCTGTAATTAACACCGTATTATCTTGTGATTCATGTTTATTTAATGTTATGGTTAATTAGATGCAGGTTTGGTTATAATAGTGTAACGGGTATAAATTTTAAAAAATAATGCAAAGTTGTCATGTCTAGTATGTATGTTGCTAAACATAAGAGGCAGTTCCTCTCACGTCCAGCTCATTACATGAAGGGGTTTCTCACATTCCTGAAAAGCACGTCCAACTCAAAATGGATGTTAGAAGCCCAAACTGCTAGCCATGAGAAGCCACTTTTATAGTAGTGACTTTTTCAAAACCTAAATATTCAATCCCACTTAATTAGAATATTTCCTTAATAATTTTTAATTTTTTAAAATCCAAAAAAGAAGAATTGAAATAGAAGAAACCGCCAAATAATAGAAGGGTTCAAAGTGAAAGGATTGGAAAGCATAAACCCCAAATTAGCTTTTACAAAGTAATTATACGTAATATTAGATAAATATATGAGAAAAATTTTGTATCAACTTATATAAAAATAATTTTGAAAATGGTTTACATTCAATCCATCTTTTTTTTCAAGCTTCTTTTTTTAAGATTGGATTAGGTTTCTTTAAACTGGACCGGATATTTTTTGAACAGTGCTATTTTTAACCGCTCTCTCATATCCTAACGGTAAGAGTTCTTTTTGTTCATCCATTTTTTCCTCAGCCATCTTCATCTTCTGCTTCAGCTTGCAACAATATAGTAAGCAAGTTCTTCCTCTTCTTCATCTTTAAATTTTATCCACTTTGGCAGAGAAATTTTTAGGTGTTGGTTGGTAATTAGTTTCTCTGCTCTCGGCTTCCAAATCTGATTTGTGTTGTGTCTGCGATTATCTCCGCGTTGACCAGCGTTTACTTCTCCTGAAATGCTTCAATTCCTCTTTTGTTTGAGTGAGAGAAATGTCCATCTCTAGATCTGTATGGTTGCTGTTGTTCATAGCAAAAATTAACGGTCTAAATTTTTTTGATATATTTTATTTTGAATATTTAAATTTCTTTTGTTTTAATAGTATGGAAAAGCATTCTTTCACTACTGCATTTTCCAAAAAAAAAAAAAACATGGAACCAAATCTCCTAACCGAGACATTGTTCACCCATCCCTGTAGATCCTACGAGGCTATGATTCTCTGCATCTCATTAACCGATATTCATTCTCTGAACCAAATCTACTAAACAGATCTTTTTTTGTCCGTTCCTTTTCTTTTGTTTTTTTGGGATAAACACAGTATATAATCATATTCAAAAACTGAATCTGAACACTGCCCGGTAGGGATTTAAAATTGGGTTCATTATGTTGTTAAAAGACTAAATCATTTAGTTAAAACACAACTGCTATTTCTTGTTTATCTTTACTCATTAATGGGCCTTTCCTTAGGCCCATCCCTTATTGTATTCCTTCGTTGAAGCCCAACTCTATGGTTTATAACAAAATTTAGGTTAATATGCAATTTTAATAACAAAATTTTTCATTGAGAGCATCTAACATAATTAAATTTTGAAGGATGTAAAATTAAATACAACATCTAAAAAATTGTTCAGTTTTAATGACCCCTTAGATTGGTCCAAACCTCCCTTATAAAGTTGAAGAGAGAACATGCACATTTGAATTAATTTGACGGAATTATTAAAATTGCACAATTTTTAAAATACTATATCTATTTTTATACTTTTCAAAACTTAATTGTACCAGAAATCACTTATGTAAAACTTAATTGTTAAAATTGTAAGAATAAATTATAGAACACATAAAACAAATGAGATTTAGAAACATGTAAGCACAGGATGATAGATAAGACCTAAGGGAATTCTGATAACCATAGTATTTTTATGTAATTTTAAATTTGGGCACTATCATTGAAATTTCTTTAGGCTTAACATCACATGCCAAACCTTTTTACTGTATCAATAAGTCGTAGCCTCATTGCTAATCATCACAGCGAATGAACATTTATTTGTCTTTTCAGAAAAGACAAATTTTAGCATCCAAATACAAATATATTCATGGAATGGATTTTGGCTACTGAAAATAATACGAACTTTAGAGATAAAATGGATTGAGATTTTACATTTATAACTAAAACAATCCATGTAGCTCCTATAGAACCAAAGTATGAATTCACCATCGCAGTGGCTTTGTGAAGCATGGTTGAAAAGAGCAATTTGCAATCATTAAAGTATTCCTTTATGTTCATAAAGATTTTATAGGTTTTTTTCCTCGTAAGCTGCAAATAGTAATAATATTTATCGAAATACTACACTGTGTAAACAATTTACTGAAATGCTACAATTAAAATCAAGTTTCAGGTGGGCGAGAATGGTTTTGCCCAAACTTGCCCAGCTGGTAGGCGAGTTGTGGGCTGCCTGCACTCGCCCAGCTGCTGGGCGAGTTGTGGGCTGCCTACAATGTCAGGCCTCCATTATTGGTCCATTTAATGGACCGGTAAACTCGTCCATTTAATGAACGAGTATAGTACTCGTCCATTACGGGGCCTGACAATTACTTGTCCATTTAATGGACGAGTATGGTACTCGTCCATGTACGGGTTAGTGGGGCTTCACAGTACTCATCCATTAGCTAGGCGAGTTTTGTGTAAATCCGTTCTCGCTCTCCTTATGATCGATTTTAAATGCAGTATTTCGATAAATTGTTTACACAGTGTAGCATTTCGGTAAATATTATTACTGTTTACAACATACGATAAAAAAAAAAACCGATTTTATATGTTTAGGAGGCAGCCTCCCAAAAACTGTGAGCAAGAATATCTCTTTGAAGAAAGCTACCTTATCATGGCCTAAAACAACTAATGCATTAATATTAGAATTATGGTGCAATTTTAATAATAAAGATTTTTGCCAAGAGCGTCAGATACAATTATATTTTGAATATTATAAAAGTAAATACATTCTTTTAGAAAATGAGACAATTTTAACAACTTTGTTAAATTGACTTATCTTTTACACGGGACTCACTTCTCTCATTCTAATTTTGTAACGAACATTTACGCTAACTTAATGAAGTTGTTAAAATTGTCTCATTCATAAAAGATTGTATTTACTTTTGTACCATTTCAAAACTTGTGTAGGACGTTTTTGACAAAAAAAACTTCTTTGACATGGCCTTAGCTCTCTCGTTATACTTATTTCATTATGATCATCTTATACTTATTTTCCATCAAAACAAGTGTCCAAGTCAAATTAGCAAAACGTTGAAGTACATACATGCGGACCTACATGAACAAAAGACTTAAAATAAAAATTAAATTAAAATAAAAAAATCAAATAAAATCATAATAATTGACAACATAATTTAACAGATATCCTTACAACGGGCTGGTGATCTTCTTCTTGGACAAGCTTCCCATGGCCTTAGCTTTCTCCTTCAGGACATACTTCTGTGTCTTACCAGTTGAAGTCTTAGGCAAATCTTGAAGAAAAACCAGAGTTCTAGGAACCATATAACGAGGCAAACGTTTGTGACAAAACTCCATAATTTCTTTCTCTGTGGTACTGAACCCTTCCTTCAGCTTCACAAAAGCACAAGGTGTCTCTCCCCAGTAGTCATCAGGCCTACCTACAACAGCAACATCAAAAACTGCAGGATGACAGAAAATCACACCTTCTAATTCTATTGAGCTTATGTTTTCTCCTCCTGAGATTATTATGTCCTTCGATCGATCCTTGAGTTCGATGTACCCGTCAGGATGTTTCACCCCCAGGTCACCGCTTCTAAACCACCCACCTTTAAATGCCTCTCGGGTTCCTTCCGGATTCTTTAGATATCCATCCATCACGGTGTTACCTCTGAACATGACCTCTCCCATGGTTTTTGCATCAGCCGGTACACTCTTCATTGTCACAGGATCTTTCACATCAAGCTCATCAATACCTAAATGGCTTACTCCTTGACGTGCTTTGAGTTTAGCCTGTGTTTCTCTAGGAAGGCTGTCCCATTCTGGTTTCCAGGTGCAAACCGTCCCCGGACCATAAGTTTCTGTCAAACCATACGAATGTGTCACAATGAATCCCAGTTCTTCCATCTTGAATAGAACCTCCGCTGGCGGTGGAGCACCACCAGTCATCACTGCTACCTTCCCAGGAAGCAGCTTTCGAACATCTAAAGGCGAATTTATTATCATATTTAGAACTGTTGGAGCACCACCAGTGTGTGTCACCTTGTGTTGATAAATATTGTCAAATATTGATTTGGCGGTTACATTTCGTTGGCAGACATTTGTGCCACCCTGAGCAGCAATACCCCATGGTAGACACCATCCATTGCAATGAAACATGGGAACACACCATAAATACACAGGCATAGACTTCATGTCATTGAGAAGAATTGTGGCCAAAGCATTGAGATAAGCACCTCTATGACTGTAGATCACACCTTTGGGGCTTGATGTAGTTCCAGAAGTGTAATTAAGTGAGATCGGATCGTGTTCATCCTTCGGTTTTCTAACTTCAAAATCAAGATTTCCTCTAGCTACGAGCTGTTCATACTCTAATATTCCAGAAGAGGGTGTGTTGTTGTTGCTGATACCACATTCTGGAATCAAGACCAAAAGAGGAAGCTTGGAGGTTGTTCTGGAGAGGAGATCAAGTGCTCCTTGAGCAATATCTAGCAGTTGATAGTCTACAAAAAAAAATTTAGCCTCTGAATGTTTTAATAACACCGAAACCATTTGAGAATTGTGTCGTGTGTTCAGAGTGCAGAGAACAGCCCCCGACATTGGAACACCAAAATGGAGTTCATACATGGCTGGAGTATTTGGGGCAAGTACTGCAACCTGATCAAATAAAATGGTCATTTGTAGTAAACGTAATAAACAACACTGGATTGGCTGATTAAGTTTCAGTACAACCAATCCAGATCAAGAAAGAAACAAAAACAAAATAGTATACCAATGCACAGGAAACATTTATTATACCAGTTACCAAGTACTATCTTCATTAGTATTTTGATGAATAAGAGATTCTCAGTTAAATTTTATATTCAATAAGGTTTTAAACTATATTACATGCTTCCACCGGAAAAATCCAACCACACTACATGCAATGTATATATAGATTGTAATAGGAATAAGTGCGCGTACAACAGGACTTCCAGGGGGGGAACTCCAATACATGACATTGGGAAATTTCTGAGGATCTAATTAAGCTAATATATCAGTAGTATCATTTCAGAGAGAAAATGACATTGGGAACTTAAGTTGCTCTTAATATTTTATTAGTCTCCTTTCCGCTTTCTGTTCTTCCTTTGGTAAATGATAAGCAGAATCAAAGAACAGCAGTAACCAATGGTTCAATTCTCATAATCTCTTCCCAGAAGAGTTTGATGAGAAATTAACCAGAGTCAGAAATCCAAAACCTTCTAATTACAGACTAAAAAAACTCAGAAAAGAAGCAAGAGAGAATTTCAAAAACCAATTTGAAACAATGCTGGTTAGATTAAATGGAACAGCCAAAACCTTTAAATTACAGACTACAAGTACCCTCTTCAGTAAGCTTTTAAATCCAAATATCATCAATAGCAAAAACATCATAATCGAAGAACTTCGCCACTCAAATTCGGATAGCAGTTTCACATCATGTATATCAGATGATTCTGAAAAGGATCGGATTATCGAAACTGACCACGTCGCCGCGAGAAACTCCGAGGTGGCCAAGAGCAGAAGCAAGCTTGGTGCATCGTTGAAGGGTCTGCTTCCAAGTGTACCTAACATCACCGTAGACGACGGAGAGATTGTCTCTGTAGACTATGGCGGATCGCTCCAAGAAGCTGATCGGAGTGAGAGGGACGTAGTTGGCCGAACACTTAATGGAACCCTCCATAGCCATGGACAAAAACTCCAATTTCAATTTCCCACGAGCGTTGAGGAATTT
>QFDD01005362.1:0-10875 GCA_006871305.1 Vachellia collinsii | reverse complement strand
CAACTTTTCGTAATTCATGATCTGTGACTGCTAGGCCATTCTTGCTTTTTCATAACCGAAACTCGCAATTAACTCTCACATGCGTTTTCCTTATTCGTTTCTTCAACTTGAAATTCAAGGCATAATGTTGTTTGGGATTTATTTTTTTTACTGGTGTGATTCGATTAATCTTGACATATTCATTTATAATATGTCTTGAGATGCTTAACAAGTGGGTCCCGGTTGGCTTTCATCATAGCTTTTATGCATTTTTCTTATGGTGGTGTTGAAAGGATGTTGGTAATATTTAATGTTATATATTAACTGGCTGACTTGACTAACCGGTTAGTTTTAATTTGCAAAAAGATGGGAAATAAGTCCAGCATTGGAAGTATATCTCCAATCTCATGATCTAATTTTTCAAATCTTCCCTTTTGTTATCCACCTCTTTCTTTGAATTAATGTTTTTCCATTTTGAAGTTTTGAACTGATCCTTTTCAATTAACTTTTGAAAAGTGATTGTACGCAATCCAATATAAGTATGTGAAATGAATTTTGTTTTGATTTATATGAAAGTAATTCTAGAAGAAGTTATTATAGGGTGTTGATAAACAAGCTCATTAATCTATTGCACAAAGGGATTTTACATTTATCAACAAATGTGTTTTTTAAAATTTGAATTTATATTCTCATTCTTATGAATGTAAAGCCACTTATCATTTCAACTACTTGTTGGTAGCTACCACTTTCTTTTCATCCCTCTTGGTCGTGTAGTACTCAACACGATGGCTGTGAAACATGGCAGAATTTTATGATCCATTGTAAAGTAGTGGACTTCAGTCCCAGAATGGGACTCTAATGCCAGACAGATATGATTTTATGAACTTTGGACTCCATAACGAGCTAACTTTTGGGATACACTTGTTGTTTTCAAGTTTCATGTACGGAAACAATTGACGGAAATTACTTTAACCAATAAATTAGTCTGTTTTATATGCATGGATCATTATTAATATCAATAAAAAACAATAAAACTGATCTTCTATTGCAAGGAGGGTCCACCCAATTGTTTTTTTTTCCAGTTAAAATTGGTAGAAGCCTATCTGCTTGGAAAACTCTTTGGTAGGCTAATGTTGAGTTGCATAACTACGTAATTATGCAGCAAATAGTGAGGGCTGCTGCTCTACTCAGCTGATTGATGGAGACGGCACATTCAATGTGGAGGGAATGGAAAAGTTTTCGAAGGAAGTCAAATTGGGCGAATGTGGGCTCTCCTATGCCGTTGTTTCCATCATGGGCCCACAGAGTAGCGGTATGTTCTATGCTTTCTTTCTCTATGCTAGCCTCACACAATCTTATACGATGGAGGTGATTAATATAAAAGGCAGATGATTTCTTCCGGAGAGATTAAAGAATGTAATTAACTTGTGTTTTTATCATTTTTTTTATAAACTAATTTGACTGATTTATAAACTAATGTAAAATCTGATGATGTACATAAGTATTTCAGAATATATGTTATAAATAAGGGAGTTTTTTTTTGCTTTTTTAATATCTTCAAAAAAGTTAACTGTTTCTTATATCAAGGATCAGATGTAGCATATCACGACATGGTTTTGAGTATGTTTTATGCTGTAGGTTTGATGTAGAACTAGAAAGAATTTATTATATTCCACTTTTGAACGTCTCGTGTTGCTATGAGCATTAACTTGTATATATGGTAGTTGACATTTTGATGTACAACTAGAATCTATCATCTATATTTTCTCTAAGTTGTTTTGTTTTGGTGTGAGCAGGGAAGAGCACTCTATTAAACAAATTGTTTCGAACCGACTTCAATGAGATGGATGCTTTTAAAGGAAGGCATGCCTTTTTCATTCCCAATTTGCTAAATGTTTTTTTTCTTCCTTTTTTGGCTCAACGATGCCTGATGGATGTGGATGATGCGCATTGTTTTCAGGTCTCAAACAACTAAAGGAATTTGGATGGCAAAATGTGCAGGCATAGACCCTTTTACAATTGTCATGGACTTGGAGGGTACAGATGGAAGAGAACGTGGAGAGGTCCTTGTCCAATGAATTTTATAATGGAGAATCACTATGTGGTCTCAAGAAAAAGATGTTATCATCAAAAAGTCTTATGATAAGTGAGCTGTATTAAATAACAAGTTGCAGTGTAAAAAAAATAACAAGTCTATACAACCCATTTATTATTAAGATTTTTTGGTGATTACATTTTTTTTTCTTCACATAGTAATTCTCCCTTGTTGTACCTTAACTTCAATAACAATGTGATTTTAAAGCTGTGAAATAAAACGAATGACATATCAATACTCTTGTTCTACAATTGGATGTTTTCTCCTGTATTGATTAATATTGCTTTTTTCCCCTGTCAGGATGATACAACGTTTGAAAAGCAGAGTGCTCTTTTTGCTCTTGCTGTTTCAGATATAGTGCTAATAAACATGTCAGTTCGGTTTTCTTCCTCCTCTACCCTTAGATATTTGCAATAAAAGCCTCTTTTATAAACTTCAAATATGTTTTGATATCTTTTACTTCTTGTTCTCTTTGGTGAATCTTCTTTCCTTTTTACATGCAATGCTTGTAAGGTGGTGCCATGACATTGGCCGTGAGCAAGCTGCAAATAAGCCTCTGTTGAAAACTGTCTTCCAAGTATGTTTTGTCATCTAACTATTTGACTACAAGCTGCTACGCCTCTGGTCCAATATAAGATCCACTTTAATAAAAAAAATGAATTTATATTGGGGACCTGATGGAATATTAAATTTGGAATCACAAAAATTGGCTTTTAATTTAAATGCATGCTTCCTTGGTACTTACTGCTTTCAGGTTATGATGAGATTGTTTAGCCCTCGCAAAACAACTTTGTTGTTTGTCATTCGTGATAAGACAAGAGTGCGTAAGCAGCAAAAGTGCTTTTACTATATATTGTTATTTGAATATTTTCTGTTATCGGGAACTTAAGTGTACCTCTTTTAACTTACGTGGTTAATATTTTCCATTCATACAGACACCCCTTGAAAATTTAGAACCTGTTCTGCGAGAAGATATTCAGAAGGTAATATTATGCTTCTTCATGTTAGTTCTACTTATTGAATCTGGTTTAAAGAGTTTGTAGTTAGCGCTTAATTCTTTGTTTTTTTGTTTTTGTTTCCATCCTCATTGCAGATATGGGACTCTGTTCCTAAGCCACAAACCCACCAAGAAACTCCAATAAGTGAATTCTTTAATGTAATTTATTAATCCATTCTATTCTATCATCGCTAAATTTACAGATCTTTGCCTTGTACGTATCATAATTCTATAGTAATTGTTTATATATGGTGACAAATTTTCAGGTTGAAGTTGTTGCTCTTTCTAATTTCGAAGAAAAGGAAGAGCAATTTAAGGAACAGGTATGAATAATATTGCACCAGATGCCCACCTTTTGCTTGTTAACTGTAAAATGAAGGGTAAAATAATATCCAATACCTTGATATTATTTTCTAATAACATCTAGCACTATAATCTTATTTATAGTTTACGGTGTTGTATGCACTATAAATAATATTAGGGTACTAGAAATACTGAAAAAATAACATCAGCTACTAAATGTACTATAAAGATTAGGGTACTTGATGCAGAAAATAACATCAGGATGTTAAATGCTACTTTACCTCAAAATAAATCATTATAAAGGCTTGTGCATCATCTCTGTGTCTGTATTTCTGACTTGTGAATATGCTAAGGCCATTTTGTTTTAGTCTGTACGTGATTGTTGGATCAGCTTGGTTTTCATATTTTAAAAACAGATACATAAACATTTTTGGCTTATTAGATCCCTCTATTTTGCAGATATCATTTATTTATGTGATATATTTTAAAATGTAGGTTGCCAAGTTGAGGCAACAATTCTCTCATTCTATCGCTCCCCGCGGGCTTGCCGGAGATCGACGTGGAGTAGTTCCTGCTTCAGGCTTTTCTTTTAGTGCACAGCAAATCTGGAAGATCATCAAGGAAAACAAGGACCTGGACCTTCCTGCTCATAAGGTGACATTATAAATGCAATGCCCATTTTCCATGGACATGATTTTATTTTGATTAATCATCCTTGATCCACCAATTGCAGGTTATGGTTGCCACTGTAAGATGTGAAGAAATTGCCAATGAGAAGTATGATGCTTTCGTTGCAAATGAGGTATTTGCAAAATTCTTTTACCATAGCACTCTACCATGGACATTATGATTGTCTTAACCGCTTGTTTGGGATGGCCTTAAAGACCCTCAAAACTGACTTCTAGCCATGAAAAACACTTCAAATTCAAGATGGATGAAAAAAAATGATATTTGACATGATTTTAAAGACAATTGACTTTTATTTAAAAACCACTTTATAGTTAAAGTAACTTTTTTTAACTTCTAACTTTTTTCTTGTGACTTTTCTTTATATTTTACACTTCTGAAACTAATTTTCCAATATGTCATTTAAACAAGTTTATGTCAAACTAACTTTTTTTTATGAAAGTTTGTGTACTATAAATCACATTACACTACGTTTTTCCAACTTTATTTTGCAAAAGTCAAATGGAATAAAAGTCAGTTTTGCCGACATTGATCCAAACAATTAATTGTTTATGTTATGTAAATTGCTTTACGATTATTTCTCAGGACTGGCATGAATTGGAAGTGTCTGTGCAGTCTGGCCCAGTTCCTGGATTTGGCAAAAAGCTCAGTTCAATTCTTGGCTCATGTCTGTCAGAGTGAGTATAATTCATTTTATATGACATCTCCACAATCACAGGCTCATGTAGTGGATACAAAGTAATGTTTTGCTTATAATCAGCAGCTTTGCATAGTACTAATCTAAAATATAAGTTATGCTTCAGGTGTTGTTTGGTGTATTTATGACATTTTTGCCATTTTGCCCTTGGTTTTAATGCATTGTAACTAATGTTATGTTAGAATTTAATGCATTAAATAGGGGTTTAGGGTGTATTAATGACGTTTTTCCCATTTTGCCTTTAGTGTATTAATGACTTGTATTTTGAACTGAAGGGGTAGAAGCCTAGCAAGAAATATGTTGCATATTTAGAATTCTAAAAACTAAATTGTTAAACCTTACTTTAGTTGGTTCGAGTGCCACAAATGAATTGAGTGCTTCTGATTGTTTCTGGTGGTACAATGTGGAAAAAGATTCAGAGGATGCTTGGAATTCTATGAAAATGGGTATTTAATATTTATTTTATCAACGGTTTTTGATGTGGGAGTTTCATGTGAAACCCCATATAATGTTTCTGGGGTTTATCTTTCCGTTTCCAAAATATAATATACTTAAATTTGGGATCTTGGTATTGTGCAGGGCCCTCAAATTTTATTATGGGGATGTATTCAATCTTTCAAACTGAACTGTAGTCTCAACTGATAGTTTCTAAATCTTGATTTTGATGCATTCATTCATGTGTTGAAACATCCATAGACCTCTTACGTTTCATCTTTATTGAGCTCTTGTGTTTCATTTAATGTAGGTATGATTTAGAAGCCACTTATTTTGATGAAGGTGTCAGAACTGCGAAACAAAAGCAGCTTCAAGAAAAATTGTTGCAAGTACTTCTTAACTTTTAGTCTCTCTCTCTCTCTCTCTCTCTCTCTCTCTCTCTCTCTCTCTGTTGTTTACCCTGGAAAAGGCCAAAAATTTCCTTTATTTATTTTAGTCATCCGTGATAATTTTGAGATTTATAATGTGATTATATTACTTAAATCTTTTTTGCCCCTCAATTGCTAAGCTTGTCCAACCAGCATTCCAAACTTTGCTGGGACGTACAAGGTCAGAAATTCTGGAGAAGTACAAGGAAGCTCTTGACAAGGCTTTGAAAGGAGGGGAAGGTTTTTCTGCTGCTGCCAATAGATGCACAAAATCTTTTATGGCTCAGTTTGATGAAGTTTGTGCAGGTATTTAGAAATCTATGTATCTTCTTTTTTCTTTTGTTGTACTACACTAAGTCAAACTTGCATCCCCACAAATGTAACGAATGATTAGTTGGAGCCGTTTGACTCAAGTGACACCAACCACCTCCTCAAGTCTTGGCTTAAGCAAGAGGTTGCGATCCGTGGGCATAATGGGTGCATGAATTTCTTTCGTTGGGTAAAGAATGACAAAAAGAAACGAATGATTGGAGACGAAGTAAGAGCCCTAAAGATATGCTTGATCGTGACCTTATCATGCACTGTGAAATGGTGCTGAAAATGAAATTACTAGCTTTAGGTTTCCACCAGAAAGCTACTCAGGACAGCTAAACTTAATGAATATTAGTATTTTTGTGGCTTGTAAACCTTACTTAAGTTAATGTGACAATAATTTTATTATCCTTTCAGATGTAGTAATTGAAGAAGCAAACTGGGATACATCTAAGACAAGGGAGAAACTCCACCGTGATATTGATGCACATGTTGCTTCTGTTCGTGCAGCTAAGCTCTCTGAAATTACTTCATTATATGAGGTATATATGCATCCAACATTGATGGTGATATCTTGTGAATTCTGAAGTAATTGTCTTTAAACTTATATGTACTTCCTCTTTAATCTTTAATATAAGATTCACTTTAATAAAGAAATTAAACTATATAATAGATCTTATATAATATTAAGCACCGAGTAATTTGTTATGAAGTTTGTCTTAGTGATGCTTGGTATGTTTCTATATAACATTTACTTTTTGGGAAAATTTCTGATGGTAGTGCCCTGCAGGAAAAATTGAAAGATTCTTTGTCTGGACCTATTGAAGCCCTTCTGGATGGAGCCAACAGTGATACATGGCCAGCAATAAGGAATCTTCTCAAGTGTGAGACTGAATCTGCAGTATCAGGCTTCTCTGCTGCACTTTCTGGGTTTGATATGGATGAAGAAACAAGACGGAAGATGATTACAAGTCTAGAGAATTATGCAAAGGGTATAGTAGAAGCAAAGGCTAAAGAAGAATCTGGAAGAGTTCTGATCCGTATGAAGGACAGGTCTGAAGCTTCTGCAATTTATGTTGACATGCACATTGTTCTAAAAAAAAAAGTTATCGAGAGTCATTAACCTTGAATTTGAAATCAGGTTTACAACATTGTTTAGCCATGATTCTGATTCAATGCCTCGTATTTGGAATGGGAAGGAAGATATTCGAGCCATCACCAAGACTGCCCGCTCTGCTGTATGACATGATTATGAATAGGACAAAATTTATATCAAGTTGCTCATATCCATTTCGTTAAGTTTATAGGTGAATTCACAAGTGTACATACGCATTTTAACAATTAAAATTAGCAAAATAATAAGTATGATTGGAGAATTTGACTTAATGGATATAAGAAATTTGACCTGAGTTTTGTCCTTATGAATATTGTTTTCTGACAATTAAAGTTTCTATTGCATTCAATTAGCTGTTTAACAGAATTGAATAATTTGCAGTGCTTGAAGTTGCTATCTGTTATGACGGCTATTCGTTTAGATGCTACTGCTGATGCTATTGAGAAAACATTAACAGTTGCATTGCTGGATTCTCCAAGTTCTAAGAAAGATAGGAGCATTGCAGCAGTTGATCCTTTGGCTTCAAGCTCCTGGGCAGAGGTTCAACTTTACCATTTCTGTTTTATCTCATGAATGTATTGAATTGCATAGACAATGTTGTAGCTAGGTGTTCCCATTGAACAACGTATCATGTGAATTGAACCAACGGTAATCCAAACAAGCCCCCAAATATAATTTTAGGCCACAAAATTGCATCTTTTTGGTTATTTGCAACATCTTATGGTTTGAAAACTTCTAATCTTGGGAACTGACAAGCTTCTTGGACTAAATTCCTTATGCAGATTCCATCTTCTAAAACCTTGATCACACCAGTACAGTGCAAACATTTGTGGAGGCAATTCAAGACAGAGACTGAATACAGTGTCACTCAAGCCATTTCTGCACAGGCATGATGTTTCACATCTCTTTATGATGATCTTCAAGGAAGATATGCTTCTATATATATTTAGGAAAATCTATTCACAAAATCCGCAGAGAATCTTGTTTTATGGATAAAATTATGCTTTCTTCCTCTTAGTATGTTTGTTAGCTTAACAAATATCATGAACAATACTTTGAATTTTCAGGAGGCCAACAATCGTAGTAACAACTGGTTACCACCTCCATGGGCAATTATTGCTTTACTCGTTCTGGGATTCAATGAATTCGTCACACTTCTAAGGTGCATATATGAACTTTGTAATCATCTGATGTCTCTTTTTTAATTGAGTTTAGGAATAAGCATCTGTTTTCTTTTGCCCTGTCAAAACATCTCTTCCTCTATTCTCGAGAATCTCACAACCTAATAAGAAATTTTGATCAAATAAAAACCTGGTTATCATAGTATATGTTCTTGTATTCTTTCATGGCAGAAACCCTCTGTATTTTGGTGTCATCCTCATTGGTTTTCTTCTGGGAAAAGCCCTATGGGTGCAGCTGGACATCTCAAATGAATTCAGACATGGAATGGTGAGCAAAACTTCATAATATAAAACTATAAAGTACTCCCTCCGCAATCCTTAATACAAGATCGACTCTGTAATTTAATTTTTTAATGAAAGTTAATATTATATTAAAAAACGAAGGGGGTATATGACAGAAGAATTTAAATTAATTCCGCAAGCCAAAAGAGTGTGTGTGTTGTATCGTCTCATATTTTTAATAAGGTTGCTTAATTGCAGCTTTCAGGAATGATATCCTTGTCAGCCAAGTTTGTTCCAACACTGTTGAGAATTATCAGAAAGCTAGCAGAGCAGGCACAAAATCCTGCAACTAACACAAACAACGATCCTCACAGAAACCCATCTAAAAGCAACCAACATTCTGTTACCTCCAGTAGCAGTAGTGATACTGTGAATCAAAATTCTGTTACTTCCAGAAGCAGTAGTGACACTGTGTCTAGTCCTTCCTCTAATGTCACTTCTTTGGACAAAGGACCCAAATATGAGTAGAAGGCCAAGGGTCACCTTAAAAGTCATTCAGTTTTGTGCAGGTTTAATTTCATCCACAAGAGAAGCTATGATCTTAATGGTTGTGCTGGTTTTTTTCGCATTTTGTTTTTTTTAATGTTATTAGATTCTTTGTATTAAAATTGGCTGCATGTGATGTGTCTATGGATTCACATGTTGCATGGGTTTCGAATGAAATTAACGATGAGGTTGCTTTCCTCTGTTCCTTTTAACCAGTTTGTTTCACATGCATCATCATGCTTATCAACGTAAAATGACTAAAAGGCCAACAATGGATGAATGTGTCAAGTGAAAGTAGAAAAGGCCAACAACCAATGCTTTTCTCCAGTTGAGTCCTGTTGCTGATATATAAAGATTTTAAATTTATAAATATTTTTTATAATTATCTTTTTAGTTGAAATAGCCACCATAATTATCATTATTATAAGTTAACTTTTAGAAGAAATTTTTTGTCATAAGCATAAGTCAATGTGGAAGTTATTAATAAATGTTCTCCAATTCTACTGTTATTAATTATCGTTGGAAAGAGAGAAAGATGAAAGGGAGAGAGAAGTAAGAATGATTTGTAAATGTGAAGAGAACAATTTTGATAATAGAAGACTCAAAATTTTATTAATTTAAGGCTCCTTTTAATGACTTAATTATCATTTTTTGATACTTGAGAATTGATTGAAACAGACTTATTATTAAAATCAGAGTGATAATATTGCTGCAATAAATCGTTTTGACCTTTTGTTTTGACATGACTCACACAGCTGGTTCTAACTCACAACACAGGATTAAGAAAGAACTTTGGTGTCATTGGATTACAAAACTCGGATGAGTCATAAAAAAACCTATAAATATAATATTCATTCGGATTAAGGTAGAAGCTATTTTCTTAATTTAAATATGTAAGAAAAGTTTTATTTCAGATAAATCTTCGGTTCCCAACATTATCCCAACAGTCAGATGAGGTTTTTATGAGTGTGGGTTCCATTGATGACAAACTTTGTGGCCAGCCCGTGCGCTTTGAGTTGGAGTATGTGAATTATTGATTGGGAAATTAAGTGAAGATGCTCCCTTTGAGTGACGGCACTTTATAAATAAATGTTTAAATTGTTTCAGAGAAAACGGATAATAAATTATAAAGTTCATTTTTTTTAAGGAAAAATTAATCTTTCGGTCTCTTTAGTTTTAATCTAATTGTGATTCAATTCCTGAACTTTATCTCAATGCAATTCAGTCCCTATAATGTTGATTCAGTTATAACTCAGTCCCTGATCTTTGACTGACTTCAAATCAGTCCATATAGTTTAAATTATTTTATAATTTAATCCCTATATTATAGAAAATAAATCATATATATAATTTTGGCAAAAAAAAAAATCATATATATAATAATATGTAAGTGATTAAATTATAAAATGGTTAAAACTGTAGGAACTGGGTTGCAGTGAATCAAAATTTAGGGACTGAGTTATAATAAAGTCAAAAATTTAAGTACCAAAAGATTAATTTTTTTCTTTTTGTAATATAGAAATATTAAAACCATAATTTAACATGTGAACTCGCAAATCCAACCCAATTTGTAACTTATCTAACAACTCAAAAACAATAAACCCAAGGAGTTAATTCCTAAACAATGGAGCGCAACCCTGAAATGTCTGATCAAAAGAAGAAATAAATATTGTTTAACAAAGGAATTTGGCGAGATCATGTATCCATATTGAGGAAAAATATTATTATAATTTAAAATATATTGTAATAAAATAAAAAAAACTAAAAAAAATATTGTAATAAAAATATATTATTATAAATTAATTAAAAATAAATTATAAAACCAAATTATAAATTATAAAATATATTATTCTTAAATCAATAAAAAATAAAAATAATA
>QFDD01005361.1:0-12033 GCA_006871305.1 Vachellia collinsii | reverse complement strand
ACTTGGGGGGCTTTGCCTCTTGTTTGCTCGTTTTGTAAACATTGATAGGCAGCACCTAGAGCGTACGGCAACCCTGCTCCATTTCATTTGGCTCCCACTTTCTTTCTATAAGCTAACCCCTATATGAATCATTCAACTCATGAACTATACATACATATATCCCCAAGAGATATTATATGCGTGTTTGGAATGGCTGTATAAACTACTTTTCTAAAGTAATTTATGATTTATAAGATAAATGTATGAAATGAATTTTATTGTAAATGTGTTTTTTAAACTTCAATAATAACAGTGCCTATAACCTTTTGGTTCGTTTGTATGCCCCGCCTAAAAGCCCGTTGGGCCTGAGAGGCTGAATCGGAATCGGCGGAGTCCCAAAAATATCCCACAATAGCCGTCAAAATCAGGGATGACAGCTCTTGAGGGAGGCAATAAATGCTCCTCCCACAACAGTCCCTGCCACCTCACGTGTCCTGAACTGACCCACCACCACCATACGGTACCTCTGGTGGGGTAGTATCAGTAATTCAGTATGGATGGATGGGATCAGGCCAAGTCGGTGGTCTGACCCATACTTTGATTTTGTATTTTCATTTGTCTCGGGTTGTTCTGCATTGTTCATTGTAGAACAGGCCTCTCCTCAATATCATCCCCCCTCCTCCTTCATCTCCTATGTTTCTCTTCTCGTCCTGCAAGAGCAGGAACTAATGAAGCCAACCTCGTAATGAAGTGTGGTAAATTCAGTTGTTGGATAACTTAGAGCTTATTTCATCCACCATCCATAGAAAGCGATCATTCTCAAACGGATTGGCGGATCTGCGTCCCTCCCCTTAACACCTAACACCATCCGCAATTCCTCATCCCTCCTTTAGATCACTGAAAGTAGGCGGTGAGCGTCAAAGGCCCCAAAGTAGACAAAGAGAGATGACACAACTCAAATTTGCCTTCCTATATCAGCATGTGTGTGAAATTGCAATTTCTATGTTACAATTACAAGTTCGTGCCATGTTATTTTGACACCAAATCATTGCCATTCTCGTATTCACGCCCCACTAAAAAATCGCCGCTTCTGGCTTTCGGGTTCCAAATTCGTGCTGTACAATTTTATTGTAGTTCCGCCGAAAATAACTTGTTATTCACCCGAAATTGAGTCACCGTTCCAGTAAAATCTTCGTTCCTTGCCCAGAATCTCTTGGAGCAGACCGTATCACCTTCACACGAAATGCAGCCTGCAAGGAACATGGATATGCTCAAACATCATCAGTAATGAAGAATCATATTTCCAAGCAAGGATATCCTTAGTAACAAAATCATCTATTAACGCTCACATGCCGGAATGAATAAAAAAGAAACATCTTTTGGCACGCAGAGCAACGTATTCCAGAACTCACGACTAATTATTTTTGCAATCACACATAAAGGACTCTCCGAGTCAGATTATAATATGGATCAAATTGAGCCACCCTTCAAATAGAGATGTTCTTTTTCTTTAGACCATATACTCTAAATATTAAAATTACACTTGCCTACCTCTGTTTTAGAAATCCATCAAAAAATTTACCAGGTCAAAAAACTATGTAACATTTCAAAGTATAAGAAGTTTTTTTTCTGCTACCAACTACGCAACTTTTTAGGTGAAGAGTAGAAATTATCCACTACCTTGTCAGAACCAAATTCGATAACATCAGACGGGTGGACGCGAGCAGGATAATTTGGAGGCAACCGATACTGTCTTCCTTCATTGCTGCAAATATAACGAGAGTGGATTAGATATACACAACGAGGAATTTAAATTTTGAAAAGAAAAGATATACGCCTCCCTTTGTTTTTACTTACTCAGTTATCCAGGTGCCATGTTGACTGCGCAAATCAGTGAGGAAGAAGGCGCCATCCTTGTAGCTAATTCGAGCATGTGTTTGGGAAACCTACAAAATAGAAACACTGTTGCATGAAATGGACGACCATTAAATGTATTAGTACGTTTAACTTGGAGCATGATCACTTATGTTACCTGTGGCGAAGGTATTACAATTGAACTGCTAAGATGGTCCTCTTGCGGGGTGCTCCTGCAAATCAAAATATTATTGTTGTCAGGAAAGAGCTTCAAACTCCCCAAGTCCAAAAGATAATGTTTGAATGTGATAACAACCCTTTGTTGACTTATTCAAAAAGGGGGAAACGTGCCAGAAACCATTGAGGATACTACGTTCAAATCTGTTTTGCTGTTGCTATTTTTGTGCCTTTTATCAGTTCAATTTAATTATTTAAATATTCTAGCATATTCTAAGATCCCTATCATTTCGGTTAGTTACTAGTTGTTTCTCTGAATTCATGTTAGCATTTTATTTCATTCTCTCTCTGTAATTGCTATTATAAATAGCATCCTTTGGGTCATAAATAAAGCATTGAAATTTCAAAGAATTAATTTTGTAAGAGATACTGTTTTTTTCAATAGATTTTTGCTTTGCTATTTCTCTTTATTATTTTAAACTCAAAATATCAGTTCAGGTCTTTTTACCAGAATGTAATTTACAGTAACTTTTCCTAAATTCCAGTTAACATACACTATATAACCCTATAACTCCATCTCCCTTCCAATTTTTTGTGTGTTCTTTTTGTCAATGAAGTTAATCCTTCACGTGATATACACATGTTTTCAAAAATCAATTATTAAATTGGTCTTTACCATAATGTCGACAGTAATATCATAGTCTCATGTTGTCCAAAAAATTTACTAATTAACTAAAAAAGAGTTAATGCAATACAAATTAAGCTGAGTGGGCGTGACCGGAGCCATACCCAATTATGCAGGGATTCTTCTCATCTTGACTTAACGATATAGGCTTCAAAAGTCCCGCTTCATCCCCACATGGTAATAAAGTCCACCTACAATACAAGCAAGAAGAATGGACACAGCAGTTATGCCATCTGTTTTATTTTATTTTTTTTAACAAAAGGCTATTATATCAGCATGTACGGTTGGAAATATTGAAATGATTGTACTCATGTATATTGGACCAAAGACATACTCTCCATTAATGGCACGTTCAAGTGCATCATCATCTTGAAACCATTTGGGTAACTGGTCATTTGCCTTCATAAATAATTAAATACCTATGAGATTCCATATCCCAGCAAATTCCAACAAACACGACCATATAACAAAACCAGCCACCATACTACATCAAGAAGGAGTGGAAGTATTGAATGGACATACTTTGTCTGAGAGTCTGCAGCATATAGGTCTCCCTTCAAGTTTGGAGCTGCAAGAGTAGGATGATGTCGCACGTATGTGAGTAAATGATGCAAAAAAATGTGCCACCCCAAAAGCCTTGGTTTTGGGAAGCCAAAATTGCTATAGATATTTCACTAGTATTTTTCTGTGGATGAATTTCATCCAGTAAAAAAATGAAAAAAAATAATTTTCACTAATATTTCAATCTTGAGAATCTCATTCTTTTTTACACTCGTTTTTGGCATGCATGTTGCAAGAGAAAGCTGGGGCATGATTACCTCCAGGTCAATCAACTAAAAAGGAAGATGGTTCTCAATTCTTACCAATTGCCACCTAAGACCCAACTTAACATTAAAGGCATAACCTTGTCAATTAAAAGCCTCCCTCCAACTCTTCCAGGATGTGGTATTCGAAACTTGGTCAAAAACTGTAGAGGAAGGAAAAATTGTGAATTCTAGGCGTGATGCCAATATCCAGAGTAACCATCACCTCATTCTTTTCATCATCTCATTAGGTGTAACTGACTTCTTACCTCTAAAGGACCAAGACCAACACCAAGATATGCCTTATAGGTGGAAGCCATGAGAGCTGCCATTCTTGCCATTCCATGAATAATTGCAACTCGTAATACTCTCTCTCTCTCATAGCTGAAAACATTGAAGGAAATGAAATGAGGGATAAAAAGCCCCATAATTCAGTGAAGAGGTGATTTATTAAAACAACCGACTTGGAAATAATCTAAGATTAACAATGGACCATGTCAAACATCTCTCTGACAAAGTCAAGAGGTCAAATGCTTCAGTTCATACGAACATCTAAGAAGTTTTGTTTCACTCTCTCAATTTTCAAAATTTGATATTTGTGCAAGCCTGCAATTTCAGTGTCAATGTCAGTTTTCATTTGCATATTTGACTAGCCAACTGCAAACAGTAAGTACCTCCTAAGGGAAGAATCAATGTCAATTGGAGACCCTGATTTTACACATTGCTCCCATGCATTATCTAACTCCCACGCAAGCTGATAACTGTCCTGAAATGACAAAACATGCAAATCAGAAAGGATTAGCATCTCATTCCTGGAGCATCAGTTTATACCACTAAAAATGTTTGCTGTAATAGGAATAGGTGATTAAAAAGTCACATAAAAGTAAGCAAAGAGAAACGGAGAGTCTGAAATACTGAGGCCTACAAGGGATTAAAGAGCAAGTATATTGGATATACACATTCAGTAAGTACTTCCTGAGGGAAGAGTCAATGTCAACAGGGAATGAATACCGCAGATAAAATAAATATGTACCTCGATAGCCATGCATCCTCCTTGGCCCAAATTTGGTTGCATGGCATGGACAGAATCACCGAGCAAGGTCACACGACCCTTTCCCCATGTGAATATTGGTGTCCTATCATATATGTCTCGTCGCAGAATTGCCTCTTCGTCTGTGGCAAGTAATAGATCTATTACATTATCACACCAGCCCTGAAATACATGAAGGAGCCTTTCCTTTTTTCCTGTCATGCACAAGAGATAAGAGTTATATCTCATAGGATTTATTGTTTAAAGAAAAGGGAGAAAGATATAATCTCAAATAAATGTTGTGCTAAGCTTTCATATTTAGTTCGGAATTAATGATGCCATGAGAAACTTCTGTTTCTAAATTTTTCCCACTTTCCATACATAATCCCTACCTGTCACCTTTTTTAGCTGCTAATATTAGCACGATTGATTAGCAAAGTAACACAAATTATGTTTCTTGCTAGTCAAATCAATTAATCAAGAACTCAAGATACAAAAAATTCATACAGTGGGTCTATGGATGGATCACACAGTAAATTCTACATCTCCTGAGACCAAGCATTCAGGGACAATCAAGTCACAAATATATGAAAAGAACATACCATGGGGGCCATCAACACCACCCGGTGGTTCTTTGTGAAATGCGTACCATTGCATCTTCCCCCCACCAACATCTGAAGATACAAAGTATTGTTTGTGTCCCAAGAATACTCGATACCTTACATGATAGAAGTTCAACCAAGCTTCTCAATATGATGCAAGCAATATTATCAGAAAATAGAAAAATGAGAGTACAGGCTGACATACCCGACAGAGTCAATGTCAGCAGGAATAAAATCTGCAATGCCGGTGTAACAAGTGTAGCCCGAGTAAACTGCTTCTGTTGACCCAAATAACTTTTTCCTAACCTATTAACACAAGTCCCAAGCTTAAATTAAATAAACAGGAAGAATTTATGACCATATAGGCATATAGGCTGCCCACAAAGAAGCGGGAACTGTTCGGCAGTTCTAAATGCTTTCAGAACAAGGCTACCACACCTGTAGGATCAGACCAACTTTTTCTTATAAAAAATTTACCATACATTGTTAGCATCTTGTGTTGAGTATATAATTTACTTATGGAAAAAACTCAGCTTAAAGGAGATTGAAGAAGACCTTGGACCATATACCATCAGCTCCAACCAATAGATCACCATCATATTTCTGACCATTCTCAAGCTCTACTGTCACCTGAAAATGTGGAATTCCAGAAGAGCACAACAAAGCAAAAAATGTCATCCAAATGATACGTTCCCATGTTGATTTTGTTATCACATTCCAGAATAAAAAAATAAAAAGTTAACAAATGCAAGTAATAGCAGTGTGAATAGCATCTTCAGTGCAAGAGTATTCCTTGATTACCTTGTTTCCATCATCCACAAAATTAACAAGATTGCTGGAATTCATAATGGAATCTTCTCCAACAGCGCGGGCAAGTATGTCTTGTAAAGCCATTCGACTTATAACTCTTGTGACTGGAAGTCCACGTTCCACTGCAGGAGTGAATGTATCAAACTTGATGTACCTGATAACCGATTATACATCAATTGAAGGGGCAGCAAGCTTAAATATCTCAAACATACTCTACAAATGACATGTTTGATCTAAGAATTAAGAAAGACTTCAACCAAAAAAAACGGAAATACTATTAGAGGAAAAGACACTGACTCAAGTTACATTCTCCTTCAGCTTTTATGAAAGAAATAATGTTTTTTTCTTTTTGGTTAAAAGAAGTAATGTGTTTAGTTTCACTGTATACATTTCTACACGTGTCTGTCAGATTAAATCATTCGGCCAGCAATCAGATAAGTCTTGGGAAGAAGGATGTTCAAAAGGGTTAGAGTAGGAGCCGTAAAGAATTAGATATAATGTTCCACTGGTGCTGCTGAATAACTAAGTCTGCGGTCTCTGAAGTTTAACTTCTACAAGTTTCTAAACACTGCGCTATGAGGTCAAGCCGGTCAACCTTGGCAAACATACATGAAACAAATGCCAAATTATATACATCATCAGTTTCTAAAGTTACCGAAAATGAATACAATTTCGAACGGAACCATGCCTGTGTTTAGTAGCCCGTAAAGTTGGTAGTGGTACAACTTGTTACACCTTTCCGTCTTTAAACAAAGAACAAGTTTCTTGAGCCTAAACACTAAATATAATGTGTAAAAAGGTCACGAGTATGAGAGCTTACCAAGAACCAGAAACTCCGTCTACGAGTCCATTAATTCTATCACCCGTTACACAACCGACCCTCATAACTTCTTCAGCAACCTCCGAATCTATAGCTTCCAAAGCAGCTAAGGCATTACTCTGTATCTGAATTGGACCCCTGTACTGTCCCTCCCCCCTTATAGCACTCATATCCTTCTCAAACACCAAAACTTCAAATCCTTTTCTCTTTGCAGCTAGAGCAAAAACCAAACCACCGATCCCACCGCCTGCCACGAGTATCCGAATCTTCTTTCGAGGAGTTAGGTTCCCATGATTTTCAGTCACAGTTTGTGTTGGCGGTGAAGCAGTAGGTGGTGCGTCAGCCACCGCAGCTGTAATCGGTAGCAGTTTCTTCGTACGCTTAAATGTTCTGCTTCCAAAGGGTGGAACATCCAATGAAAATTCTTTACAAGTAGGAATTGAGAAATTGGTTCTTGAGAAAGATGTAGTTGAGGGATTAAGAGAGCTGTAAGTCAAGGCAGAAGCCATTGTTGCAGCTAGCGTGGAAGAAAACAAGTTAATGAGTGTCCCCTCTAATGCGAAAATTCAAAAATAAAAAACTGGGCTTTGTCCTGCGAGGAAAAAGCGGGTTGGGAGTGTAGCAAAGATCAGAATTTGGTCTGTACCAAGAAAACAAGATCAGAATTAGAGAGGAAAGAAAGGAACTGCACGAATGGGAAAGACAAGCAGCACTATATATCCAAGGAAGTTATAGGCTGAAATGATGGTGGTGGTGGAGGTGGAGGTGGACGTGGTGGCGTGCTGGGAGCGGAAATAAAATATCAGGACCGGGAAAAGGAAATGTGGTTTCACCAACCAGAGAGGGAGACAGAGCCATGTGGCAGTCCACGGGTGAGCTCAGTGGCTACCGGCTAGATTCATTTGACAGACAGATTATGATTCTTTTTATTTAAATTGTGGTGTGGGATTTATTTGCGCTTTCCCATATAGCGACTGCCATTGACTCGTTTGCAGTGAAAATAATGTTGTGAGTTTCCATGCACTGAAATTGAGATTAATCTGTAGGCAAAAAAAAAAGGGAAGAAGAAGGAGTTGAAATTAATCCTCTATCCAAACTGATATCGTAATAAAACAGTAAAATAAACTGAATTCGTATTTTGAGTTTGCGATCCCCAAAAAAAAAAAGAAAGGCTGAACTCACGAGTTACCGATTCCGACAAACAACTTATTTAATTGAAAAGAATGTAAGATATTTGTTGGTAAAAAATGTGATTTCAAGGGTATTGGAATAATTTTTGAGTTTGCCCTCACATTTTTTTTTAAAGCATAACTTCATTTTATTGAAGAGAGTCATATTTAATTAATTTACTATTATAAGCACTTTTTTTAACTATATTAAATGATGAACTCCCTATCTCTCCTTTGATAGTTTACCGTGTAAACAGTAAAACAATGTAATTTCATAGTTTAAGTAAAACCGATTACATAAAAAGTCCGCCCAAATATGAACTAGCAAAGGTAAAGTGGAGCTTAAGAATATAGATAGATATTATTGTTGATAAATGTCATGACAATTTGAGAGTATGCTGTAACTTATGAGCTCTATCATAATGATCGTGTGACGTTACTTTTTTTTTTTTTTTTTGTGCCCAAAAACTAGTGACCTTACAATATGCATGTTTGCCTGCTACTCCATCTTGTTTTCCTTTCATTTAAATTGCTCTTTCAGGCTCAATTCATTTCTCTTTTAAATAATTATTTTTGGCGTGATGGTAATGTGTAAAAAGTACTTGATGCTGAAAATAAGATTTTGAAGTTAGTTGAGGAGAATTTAGGTTTAAAAACGCAATTAAGGTGGCAGCTTCTGAACTCATTTTCAGAAAGATAACCAAATTTCCATTTATTTGTATCACTGAAACAGGTCCTTACTTCTCAAGAGGGTAACATGACCACATTCAAATCCCAAGTTCCACTAGCAACTTTCAACTTAGTGCTTCTACAGATGTCAACAGACCCTTAGAAACAGTCAACGCGGTGAGGAGCCCCCACTCGCTCTCGCACTCCAACAAACAGACTTGCTCGAATCTCTTACCCTTGTGAGAACAGGATCATGTGACAGTTGCCTACATTCAGATTACTATCTTCTACTATAATATAACAGCTGTTTATCTTGTTCAAAACGGTTAAAAAAACTAAATGAATTATTTAATTATAACATATATTTTAAAATATTTATATATATCAGTTTATAGTAGCACTTATCATTATTATTAAATTTCTCACTTTTTCATTGTAGATGGCAGCAGTACAGTTGCGTTAACTTTAACTTTTTTTTCCGGGGTAGGGGTATTTCGTGTGCCAGGCGTTTCCTAAAATTTTGAGGCTCACAATAATTAGGGGCTCTAATTAGTTTTTTTTTTTTCAATTCCAGTGCCAGGAGTTCGGAATATCGCTACCAACCGATTTAAGTGGGCCTAGCAAAACAAAAAAAAAAAGTGGGCCTCGCAAATGATCATTTATGGTGTCCTATCCCACCACGACGCGACCATCAGCGCCTAACGTTTGGAGTTAGGCGTAAGTGAAAAAAAATAAAAACCAAAAACGGAATCAAACTTAATTCGATTTTTTGTTTTTATTTTGTAATAAATCGATATTAGGTTTTCAGTTTAGTGGCTATGAAAAAATTTCAGTTTTAACCTAAAAGCCAAATTATGTATTATATATTTTTATTTAGTAAACTATTAAATATAATTATATTTATATATTTAGTAAACAATAACTTATTCAATATTATTATTACATATATTATTATATTTTTACATATTATTATGATATATTTAAATATTATTACATTATATTTATATTAGTAAATTATTAAATATTCTCGATTAATTCGGTAAACTGAAAAATCGAATCAGAATAAGTCGGTTGTTTCAGTTTGGTTTCGATTTTATTTTTATGAACATTTCAGTTTTTCAATTTTTACTTAAAACCGAATATTCACCCCTATTTGAAACCCCAAGTGCCCCGTTCAGCTTTGAAATCGACTCTTACCAAATGATGGTATGAGCCTCTCTAAAACCTCTCTTTAAATGAAATGTTCATTTGGAATCTAGCGGAAGAGGTTAGTCCCTCACAACATGGTAAATCAATATTTAAATCCCTACTTGAATATGTATTCACGTTTAGTATTCGACAATACTTCGAATATGATTATGTTAAATAGAATGATACCCTTACTTTAGCAAAAAAAGAAAGAAAGAAAGGTTCATTTGAAGCAAGACTGACATGATCAAGATGGTAAAACCCTTTTCATAGTTTAGATACTAAGTAGCCTTTTCATGTATGTTGATATTAAATAATGATAGCGAGGAGTATGAATGAATATGATGTTGTATTTTAACATAGTTACAAATCATAATATTAAGATCACTTGAATTTTACGATAAGTTAAATGGTTTTAATTATCTTTATGACACGTACGGAGCAGAAGGCCCTCGTAAAAAAGAACCAGAGTATTTAAGACAAATGTATTTTTGCAAGACCTGAATTCAAGAGTTCTACAATTATTTGCCATCGAACCCGTGGCTTTTGACGGTGAAAGTGTTTTGATTTTAACCTCTTAGAACCGTGAGTTGGAACAGGGCAATTCCACACACAACGCACAGCAACAAGATTGTGCAGACTCTTGGTTTGTAGTTCCTGCAGATGAACATGAAGGGGCTGTTATATCTAAGCGAAGAAAAAATGTTACCTCGTTTATGTTAAAATTCAAAAGGCCAGGAGTAAAAGCAAATTGTATAAGTAATTTTAGCAACTGGGTTACTCTCTCACCATCTCATCTCATGTCTTGGACATTTGGATCTGTGAGCGGTTGGTTCAGCTCAAGGGAGAGCTGATGAGTTGTTTATCTACCGTCACTTGCTATACAGTGAAGAGTTTGCATCCATGTATAGCAGAGAGGGATAAAGTTTCCATTCTCCACTCTCTTTACCCTTGGCCTTGTGCTTCCACAAAACATGGATGTTTTACTCATACACTATAAACAGTAAAAAGAAATCCCCAAATGCTACATTGAGAAAAAAATTTCTTAAAATGTTATAGTCAAACTCGTTCTTAATTTAAACATATTTGATTTTATATTGAACCCATTCAAGTAAAGAGCGAGTTCAGTGGGCCCAGACTTCGACCTTCTAAGATTTTTTGATAAATGTGCTCCCTTTGGGGGATATATCTTTTTAAAAAATTTATTTAAAATCTGTTCATAGCGTAAATGAGTTTTAAATTTGATCTAATAATAATAATACAGAGGAAGGTGTACCTGCTTCCTCTGTATTATTATTATTAGGTCAAATTTGGAACCGCTCACACTGTGAATGAGTTTGGGAGCACATTTATCAAATAATCTTCTAAATTTGTTCACGCCATGAACGGATTTAAAAGGTCAAAGTTCGGGTTTATTGAACCCATTTTTTTCTTGAATAAGTTTAATGTAAAATTAAATTCGTTTAAGTTAAAAATGAGTTTGATTATAACATTTTAAAAAATAAAAATTTCAATGTAACATTTATGGATTTTTTTTACTGTTTACAGTGTGATATGCGTACTAGCCACCGACGTATAGAATGGGATCGCGATTGTAGTCACTTGCATTAGGCCTGTTCATATTCCAATATGCCGGAGCCCATACTTGCCGCGGTCCAACCCGACTTGACATTAACCAATTACAACGGCCATTGCTTAACAATATTTTGAAAATTCCCTGCGAAAGTTGAAACTTAGAAGTGGAGCACGATTTGGATGGTGCAGAAACCGAAAAATCATCTAACTTCCACCAACTGCAACATTTATGTTGTGTTTGGTACACTGGAACTCAATGCTTAGAATTGGAATTGGGCTGAGAATTGAAATTTGGGCTGTTTGGTTTATTGGAGTCCAGTTCTATGGAAATGTGATTTCTGAAAAAAGGTTGGAAATGGGTTCCTTGTGCCTACTGATGGAACTCATTTCAGTTCTATAGAAATGATAATTTATGGACAATATTACCCCAGGTTATGAATTTTTTGGACATCTTTGCCCATTCCCAAATCAGCAAAATAAAACCCCCGTCTTCGTCAATCAAACGCACAGGCGACTCAGAGAAGAGAGCTACCTTCGTCAGCCATAGCAGAGCAGTGGGGCAGATCGTGGTTCACAGCGGTGGCCGAGCTTCACGGTGGAGGTCGGAAAAGTATTAAGAAAGGGAGACGGTCGAGAAAGGTAATTTTTTTCTTCTTTGGTTCTTTATCCCAA
>QFDD01005360.1:0-10344 GCA_006871305.1 Vachellia collinsii | reverse complement strand
GAAATATGAAATACAGAATCGGGGCCTTGAAACTCGGGGGCAAACTGGGGAACCAAGGCAAAGACTCACCCTTGCACTGTAATCCAGAGCCCGAGGCACGGACAGATAAGCGTAACTAAACCAGAACAACCCCTTGGTGTTGAGCTCAGAACTTGACGACCTTCCTTGCCAGTTCACACGAAGAACCACACTCCCAAATTCTAATGTTTGCCGAGCAGTTTTCGATACGCCCTTCCTATAACGCAGCGTTCACCTTCAACACTGAGTTTCTACCCCCTTTTCACAACCTCTATCACCCTAAATACTGATTCCTGCCAAATCGCAGGCCGTTAATTTTTCAACCGCATTCTCGGTTATAGCTATGTATGTACCTCTCTTTCTCTTTAATTTTGTTTTTTTCAATTCAATTTTTCTTTACTTAGCCTCCCAAATACTATTCTGCGATTGTTTTTCTCCCCTTCGATGTTCCCTTGTCCTGTTTCTTTACTTATCTGCATTTGTTACCTCTAGTTTGGGGATTCTTATTCTAGGCTCGTCTTTTTCCTCTTTATTTTTTTAGAAGATTTAATTATCCCGGAATATGATCATTTTTGTATCTTTTCTGTTCCGATTGTGCCTAGTCATGCTTTCGGATTATTCTTCCCGTTGCGCCCTAGTGTAGTGTTTATGGTGAGGTAAATTTTTTTAATAGCATTTTGCATTATTGTGGAGAAGTTTAGTGGGGTCTATGTTGATTTTGAAGCCATTTATCTGCTCATATCTAATTTAGTTAGTCATTGTAGTGGGGTTTACATTTATATACTTTGAGGAGACCAACCAACAGGATGCACTACCATAGATTGCTGTATGACGCTATGCCTTATGCATAGGAGAATCTACTGTGATTCTCCTTAGGTCTATTACTTATCTTCCTTCCAAGCTCTTGAATATTATTAACTTCTCTTGCTCGAATGTTCTTAGGTTGTGGTTTTAGGTTTAATGCCAGTAGGAGTAGTGACCATGTTTCTATGTGCATGTGCATAAGTGCTTTCGTTGTGCATCAGTGTCTTCTGTGTGGTTGTCTCTCAGAAAATCCTAGGTATATGATTGCATATCAATTCCAGATACCATTCGATCAGGGCATAAATAGTTTGTATAATGTATATAAATCCAATTCTTGGCTCCTTTTCTTCTTTGGTCATATGCTTTTGGAATAGATGGCGTTATAACTGTATCATTCATAAAAATATCTACATATTTGATTTTTCTGCCATCCCATCTTAAGATTTTTACAAAATTCATTTTTTTTTCCGGCTTGTTTAGCTGTGCCAGCTAATCAGAAAGATGGGTAGCACATTCAATCCACAGATTTTAGTGGAAAAGCTGACAAAGCTGAATAACTCACAGACGAGCATAGAGAGTATCCTTTGAGAATTTTGTGTGGATTATGATTACTTTTACCTTTTATTTTCAATTGAAATCATTTAAGTGGTTATTTTGTCTGTTTCCAACAATTGACAGAGTGAGTGGGTTACCCCCTGCGGAACCCCCCAAAATATACAAATATATATAATACAAGTGTTACGAGACTACCTTTTATGAACTTCCATATTCAATAGTGAATGATGGCTTTATGACACTATTATTTCCCTTTTAACCATATCATTGAATCGCAAAGTTCTGGCACACAATTGATGTATATATGTGTATCTGTATGTATATTGAGGAATGCCAAATTGCCAACCTTCTCATCTCAATTTAAGTGTTATAATTACTAAGATCTTATGTAGAGCTCAAGAGATAACTCCTTGTAATTTGAAATAAAGATGATATGAAATCTTAAACCTAGCAAAAGGTAACTAAGCCGATAACTAAATTTATTCAAAATAAGACTAATTTAAGTTTCTGATCCTAATAATCTTTTATTTCGCGCACTCATACATATCACAAATGGACACATATTTATACGGGTTCTTATAACTTTTGTTGCTCTTATATTTTATTGCATGAGTTGTTATCCTTAATTAGACTCAGCTTTGTCACATTGGTGCATCTTTCATATGAATAAAGCCAAACAAGTAGTTGAAACATGGGACAGGCAATTCCATTGTTCTCCTCGTGAGCAGAGACTGGCATTTCTATATCTTGCTAATGATATTTTGCAGAACAGCAGGAGAAAGGGTTCAGAATTTGTTGGTGAATTCTGGAAGGTTCTTCCGAATGCTATTCGAGACATGGTTGAAAATGGAGATGAGTTTGGAAGGAATGCTGCACTTCGATTGGTAAGCTAACGATGAATGGATGTTTTCCCCCTTTCACCCTTTCCTAATTACTGAAAGTTCTGTGTGCTATCTCGACCTTCTCCATTGTTTGCATGAGCATGCTTCTGCTAATGATGACTAAGGATCTCATAAGAACACAGCTTGCTTTTGTGATAGGGTTTTCCCACCCTTATCAGGTGCCTGCTAATAAAATGCAAGAATTATGGCACCCATGGCATGTTTCAAAAGTTGAGACTTACAAGTAGTCAAATCTCTATGTTCTTGTTTCATGTTTGTAAGTGTCAATAGTAAAATAAGTTATGTGAAATATTGACATGCAATTTGTTGATTGGCGAATTGCAATGTTTTTTTTTGCAGATAGGTATATGGGAAGAGAGAAAAGTTTTTGGTTCTCGTGGTCAAATTCTTAAGGAAGAGTTTGCTGGGAGACATGTGGAAAATAGTACTCGTAATGGGAAACCTATGAACTTGAAATTGGTAATAGTTACTTGAACATGACTGTGTGAACGAGCTGCCTTGAAATTTTTCTACATGTTGGTTCCAACTCTAAGCCCTTCTACATTCCTGTAACAGAGGCCATCTGCTGGGAATGCATTGGAGAAAATAGTTTCAGGTTATCATGTTATTTATGGAGGGCAGACAGATGAAGATGTTTTGTTGAGCAAATGCAGGAATACCATTAGCTGTCTGGAGAAAGCGGATAAGGAAGTTAACCATGATAATAGTTCAGGTATATCAATTTGTATAACTTTTTTCTGTTTTTAGTTTGTAGGAAATGTGGTTTATGCCTGGGGTTATTTGTATTTGGGCAAGCGTAACCTGTTCCTAATTGTTTGAATTAATGTATTCTGTAGTTGTGACAAAAAAAAAAAAAATTTGGTTATGCTCAGGTGCTTAACTCAGCGACATACAAAATTTGAATTAGGGATTATTAAATAATTAAGACTGAAGGAAAAAATCGAAGATGAATAGTTATGTAGATTTAAAGCAAACTAGGTACTTGTCATGATTTTTCCTCTTTCACTTTCTACTGAGTTTTCACATTTCAAGAGATGATAAGATGAAAGAAACAAGCTGAAGCTGAATTTGAAATTATTGATTTTGTTGTCATCGATTTGACTGCATTATCTCAAATTGATATCTGATTCTATGTTTATAGTAAATTGCCAATTTATCTCATGCACTTAGTGAATATGGTTCCATGCTGAGTCCCAAACAAAACCGGGATGGTCTAGAAAAAATATCATGTAACATTATGTTTGGTTGGGTTGGAATTCCTGTTTCTTGCATCTTATTGGGTGTCTTATTCTGTTTTTTTTTTTATTTGAGTTGGGCAATTCCTTGGATCTGCAGTGGTGGATGAACTCCAGGGACATAATGCTGCACTGAGGGACTGCATAGAGCGGTTAACTGCAATAGAATCATCGAGGGCAAGCCTTGTGTCTCACCTGAGAGAAGCACTCCAGGATCAGGTTCTATTTTAAGATTGCTCATCTTTATGAAGGTACAAACCTCAATTAGTTTGTACTTACATGGTTTTGCCTCCAGGAACTTAAGCTGGATCAACTCCGAAGCCAGATTCAGGTATGGGATTTATCCAAATTCAGTGATTTATTTATAGGCTCTCTTGCACTTTTTAGTGAAATGTCAACTGGGGATTAAAGGAGAGGACCTACTTTTAATTTATGTCTTGTTTATGTGCGAGAACTTTGTGACTTGAAAGGGCATTTTTTATGGACTTTGAGTATTTTATTTTTTACATATCAGGCTGCACGTGTTCATTCAGAACAAGTAGGCAATACCTGCCGACGGTTACTAAATAGCAATAATATTCTATCAGCAGCTGAGCAAAGTTCAAAAGAAATTCAAACCTCCACAGCACCTCCAAGCTTTATTCCAAAAGATAGGGAGCAATCAGCTCCATTAATGTACACACAGCAAGCATCTTTCCCTCAAAAACCAGAACACATTGAGGAAGATCCACGTAAGTCTGCTGCTGCTGCAGTGGCAGCAAAGCTAACTGCTTCAACATCATCTGCCCAGATGCTGTCTTATGTGCTATCCTCCCTGGCATCAGAAGGGGTCATTGGCAATTCCGTTAGTGAGTCTTCCGGTGATTATCATTCAGAGAAGAGGGCCAAGCTACAGAATGACCAGCCATCTTATATACCATCTCAGAATCCTCCACAACAACCAATTCCTCCCCTTCAACATCCCGATTCTATTCAACGCAGTGTATCTATGATCAATCAGCATTCTACTTCTAGTGAACCACCACCTCCACCCTCATCTTCACCACCACCTTTGCCGCCACCACCACCAATGCCACAGTATCCAATGCCCCAGTTCGTGCAGACTGCTGGCAGTGTAGCATATAGCTATAGCATGGCACAGCAACCATCAACGGCAGCTTTTCCAGCCGTGGGGGCTTCCCTGAACAGCGTTTCTCCATTTACACCTGCTCCTATGACTAATTACCAGGGTTTCCAAGGTTCAGATGGAAATTACTATAACCAGCCCTCATCAATGCCAATGGCTCCAATGTCTCGGCAATAAATTCGTGATCCTTGCTGTTATGGAATCTGATCCATGCGATGATCAGATCTGCACATATTGTTTCCTAACCTGGTTATTTGTTGATTCCTGTTTACTTTAGGGAGTTGGAAAAAAAAAAAAATCATTTTAGATGTTAAAACTGAGAGGATATTTAAGTGGTTGTAGAAGTTTCCTGATATTATTGCTTGGAGGTTTAGAGTTTAATATAGATATAGATGCTGGCAATAATCAGAGTGACCGGAAGCTACTCATCTGTCAAGCCGGCTTGTGTGTTTCCAAATGATCTGCATCGACCCCTTTGGATAGCAGTTGTATGTACAGATCAGTGTTATGTACAAGTAATTAATGGATTTACAAGCGTGCTAGATCCAGAACGGAGTAATAGGGCCCAAGTAATTATCAGCATATTAGTTGTATGATAAGCGATGCTTGTTGTTCCAAGGAACATTTTTTATTGTCTTTCATTGACTAGTGTAGCATGAGTAAACTTGTTCATGGAAATTTGAGCTGCTGGGATTTAGAGTAGTAAAACAAGTATAAAGTAAAGCGGTACATTCTCGGTTTAGCTGTTCGGAATAAAATACCTGATACATGGTTTTTATGTTGAATTTCTGTTTTGTTAATTTCTTCTGATTAGATTGTTAACTAGGGCTTTGTTTTGAATGAGTTTTCCCCCCTCTAATAACAGGGCGGAGGGAATGCTTTGTTTTCAATTCCTATTTTCTTGGGGGCCCATGAACTTTATGACCCACCCTCATTCCCGCTTAGTAATAGGGGCGAGATCTTCCTATTGATGACACTTTTTTCCTCTCTCCTTCTCATATTACCTCTCATCTTAGATTAAATATAAGAGTAATAAAATGGGTCTAGTTTAGTTTTAAATATAAAATTTTAATTCATTTTATCTTTTAAATTGATAATTCTTTTTTTGTTATATCCTTATTAATCGCCCATATTAATAAGCTTTTAAGGGTGGTTTAAATATATGTGATTAAAGAGGATGGTTTAAGGAAATTTACAAACGTTTATTAAAGATAATTAACTGATTTATTTAATATTCATTAATTAAATATTAAAATTTTATATTAAGGATAAAAGTCAGATTGTATATGATACATATTAACAGCTGGGCTAATGAGAGGGGTCTGTCAATGTTCCTGATATGTGGAGCGATGGAGTGAATTACGTGAAAATCTATGATGTATGAATAATAGCAATGGCTGATGTTCTGGTCCATACACCACTTAGTTTGAAGAGAATATTTAGCAAAAGCCTAGAAAGGAATGTGAAGCATGTGCAGCGGATAAGATCTAGTGTAAATGACAAAAATGGAAGATCACTGGCCACTCTTAACATAAAATGGGCTAATTGCCACCTCGAGTCTTGGTTTGAATCTGATATTACCTCTTTATCTTTCTACAGAGATCGGGCTAGCTCAATCGTGCGAGTTGCCATATACATACATATCTATATATATTTATATATGGACTAGCTAGAGAATTTTAACTTGGGTTTAACCATGAATTTGCATTCTGTATATAGAATGCTGCTTACGAAGCCACAGAAAAAGGGCTGGTGGAGATACCATACAAGTGTGGCCGAGTACTGGTCAGCTACAGAATCCTTGGTAAACCCTTTAACTATCTCACAAAAGTTGCTTTTGGAAAGATTCAAGTGATAGAACTGAGAATATGCATTAGTTGCACTTCCACACACACAGCTTATTTCTTGTAAAAGAAAGGTCCTTGATTAGGCCTCGTTTTGTATGATATGCTGCTAGCCAAACAGGAGCTAAGGACAAAGGGTGACCTGAAGTTGAATGGCACGGTGAGGACACAAAAGCACCGTCAGATCCCATTACCCATATACTCTTCCTTCTTATTCCATAGATCGGCTTGCTTTCAGGTTCAAAACTACATTTTAATAAAATTCTGAAAAAGCCAAGCGTTTTACATTCCTAACAATAGAAGAATAATATCAATATCAAGAGGTGGCAAATGGAGATTGCCTTGGATATTGAAGCCCGCCCCATCTTTCTCTAAGGGACTTTTATTTTCAAGGGAAAAGGAGGGTTTGATCTGACGTGGTATTGGGTGGGTGGTGTTGCTGTTGAAAGTGATAAGGACAATGGCAAAAGGACAGAGAGAATCAGAGAAATATAATGCGATGGTGATGAGAGAGAGGGAGGGTTAAAAAATAAGGAAGAGGAAAAAGCGGTCAACGTTGGAGTAACGTCAGCCGGGGTTAGCAGAGAGTTGAGGAACAAAAGCTGAGAAAAGCCGTCATGTCTGCGTGTGTGTTTGCTTTAACGGCTGAACCAGAGTTTTGATGTTCATAAAGTAGCCTTTGGTTTGGCTTCGATTCTCTTGTGATTTTCTTAGCTCTTTTCTTTTTCTCATAAAAAGATGGGTTTGCGTCAGACTTTGCTTCCCATGACTTATCCCTCATGACACCATTATTCCTTTGCGTATGGGTCTGATCACTGTTCACTCACTCTCTCTCTATCTCTGTCTCTTTCTTTGTGTTTGTTTGTGTCTATTCTGAGGGGGAGAGAGGCGAAATAGGGTTAAGGCCTAAGGAGGTTGTTCTTGAGGGCGTGCTGTGAATGTGTGCTCTCCTGTCTGCTGCCCAACCAATAAAACAAAGTTAATAAAAATGGGGAGATTCGATCAAGTGAACGAGGAGACCAACAGACATCCCACATAATTAATCTGGAACAACACAATACCATGTTTTCATGTCTATCTATCCTCTTCATTAACCAACACAACATTCTGCCTCTTTGTTTGCACTCCCGTCTATCTGTAGATGCAGTATATAATGCTGTGGAATAATAATATTTGTTCCTAATACTGTATTGTACTTCCTTCAGATAGATATTCTGTTTGACTGGGAATGAAACAACCAAACTAATTGCAATGATTTTGTTTTATGTTCTATCTGGTTGGTTTGTCATGCTGATTTCAAATTAAGTCCTACGCTCTGGGCTGAAAACCATGTTGAAGTTACTCATCATCTGCAACATCAATCATCATTACATATATTAATTGAGCCTCTCTTACTGTCACAGTTAATCTGCAAATGCAAATTGCTAGAGTTTTATTTACTTGTTTAACGTGGTCTTTTCAGAGCAAGTCAAACATTAATTACACTGACGGCTCAATTAATAACCAGTAGCGTATATAAATGTTGAGGTAAATCTTAATAGCCAGAAATATGGCATTTGACAACCCCAAAGAGTCAGGGTGCAGAACACACGAAGTATATATAGATAATAGTAGATTAAGTATTCGATTTATAGGTTTTGTTGTTATGAAACATGTGAGAAATATAAATAAGTCATTCTTTAATTTTATGCCATCTATTTAAAACTTTGCCTTACAGTAAAAAAAAAAAACTTTAGGAAATTTATTACCCGCAGATATAGTATGGACTGGGCCAATAGCTGAGTTAAACATATATGCTCATAGATGTGCGGCATTATTTTAAGCCAGGATTAGGATGTGGACGATTAAGTTGGGAACTTATTAATTAATAATAATTTGGAGCTACTTAATGGATGATAGGAGATCAGTATGGAGAAGACAAGGGAGACATGCATGCAATATTGTGTTGGCCTGCATTATTTTAAGGTTTGTGGCTGTGAGATTTGAGACACACTTCCAATACTTTTTTTATACTCACCCATGATTACCTTCCTCCACCACCAACATTATTCTCTCATTTCTTTAACCTCCCTGATTACTTCACGAGCTCGTATTACATATTTTTTTAAAATTTTTAACCTTAAAAGTTTCAACAGTAGTAATAATCGACAGTCAAAATAGCAACTTATTAAACAGGAATGGAGAATGCATGATAAAGATGGTAAACATACATATATATAATTAAGATATATATGCCTTATCTGTTTTAATAGTTGACATTGTTTATGTATATTACTTTCGATTTATACACCAGATATGTGTGTATCTTTCTTAATCTTCTCCCAGGCCAGCCCCTAAACTGCCCATTATTTTACATCATGTCACGTCACCGTGAGAAAGTTTATATATTGTTCACCAAACGACAAGGATCCAAAGTTTCGAAAGCTTCAGCCGAATGAATTTAAACTCTTTTCTCTATATTTCTTTCCACCCTTCTTTCAAGTGATCTGCAAAGAATAAAGTGGTGCAAGAACTGAAAAAAAAACGGGCAGGATAATATATATATTGATCCTGCGTGTTTTTCAAGTTGATGAGACGGTTCGTGTATGCATAGTACCACAACCAATGCACTAGCTAGGGCTGAGAAAACGGGCTAGCCGTTAGTTGCTCGTTGAAAGAACCCGACCCCTGCTATTTCAGTAATCTGAACCCTCCAAAAATAATGCATTAGAAAAAATTTAAATACAATTAAAAAAATTTCTACCATGCAATATTATTTTATTTTAGCCCAAAAAATAACATTATTTTACTACATTTCTTTATAATTTAATAATATATAAGTAATAATATTTTGTTATAATTTTAAATATAGTAATATAGAAAGTTGATATAAAAAAATAAAATATTTTATACTATTTGTTATTGTATTAGATGTTATTTATCCTAAAAAAATAAAATTTAATATTATTTTGTAGTTTGTAAAAAATATTGATATGAAAAAAAGTAAATAAATATAAAAATATTATATAAAATAAAATAAGAAGGGTTAAACGGGTCAACCTTAACCCACGAGTTGGATCCTCCCGTTTCCCACCTCTCTATCTTTTGCTTTGTTGCCCCGGATATGTTCAGAGCAAAGGACACACATATTGAACTCTTCGTTGATTCTTATATGTGCATATATATATATATATGTGTGTGTGTGTGTGTGTGTAAATATATATATACACATAGTTACCGCTAACCCTAGACCCCGTTAAGCATCAAAGCATCATAGAAATATTTAATTTAAATATTCCACCGGTATTAAATATCCAATTTTGCATGTTCCATGCAGTTTACAGATATTAGCTTAGCTAATAAACTGTGATTCTCCCGTTTTGTACAAAATCTGAGATAACAATCACCCATAGCACATTTAATTTCCATGCACGATACACATTTTGATATACTGTATCAACTAGGGGTCAAAGCACACAGATACGCGTGTGTGTAGATTTCAAAATGGCACAAAGTAAAGGATTAAGCTGAATGTGAAGAAAAGAAAGAATCCTCTTGGCGCAAAAAAAAAAGGAAAAGAAAAGAAGGAGAAGAAGAAGAAAAGAGAGAATCCGACAAAGCACAATCGGAAGATATGATTATATCTTTCTTCTCCTATGAATCTCTCTATGAGGCAACCTAAACATGGCCTTCTGTGCACTCTACCTTCCATCGTTATCTTGAAGGACCTACCCCTGAAAGAGAAACCTTCTTTTTCTGTTAAAGGGAACACATCACACATCCTCTGCAGATAAACAGAGACCCCTCCTATATCTCTATCTATATAGGACACCAATTTATAATAATATAATAACAAATTGTGACCATGCATGCTGATGAAG